>QVOA01018947.1:0-28055 GCA_014825685.1 Pseudomyrmex cubaensis | reverse complement strand
GTTTTGTTCACTCTCAATAAATTTGCAACTTACACACCAACACCTGTGTTTGCTCCATACTGCCATTTTTTTATACCTCTTCTACATAATATAATCTTTCTTAACGCTATAAAAATTTAAATAAACTGTTTACTATTAGACGTATTGTAATTTGTAAAAAGTATTCTTTATAAGACGTTATTCTTTATAAGACATTTCTAAGTTCAAAATATAATTATACTAAGTAAATAACAACTTCATTGCTTCTCCGCGTAGCGGAAAAATAGTTTGAGAGTTGCGCGAGTATGTACTACGCTCTTTGCGACGAGCATGCATTAATGCGCACCCTCGCACAAGGTTTGTAGGAATTTCCGCAAATTACGTGCATTTTCAAGTAGGTGAGAAACCTCATCACGAAGATCCAACGACGTGTCGTGTACACTCGTGTGTTTAACCGGGCGTGACAGATCCAAAGTTAGCGTGCGTGGCGCAAATGTAACACTTGTATATACATACATACATACGTACATGTATGCATTCATACACACATACATGTATGCACATACAAGCGCATATACCGTTGTCACGCATGCAGTATCCTCAGCATTTGCGTTGCAACGGGGTACGTAATCGACTACTATTGAGGGAGGCATTTTACACGAGTGCAGCAGATGGCCGTGACCTCGATTTCATTAAGCTGAGAATACTTATTAGAGATAAAATGATGAGCACGGGGTAAAGACAGACTCGAGTAGAGCTGCAGCAGTCGTTAATAACAGATTTTAAGATAAATGAAAGAAATATTCGAGCACACGCGCGTGCACGTTTGACGTCGCGCTTGTATGTGGCGTTCAAAAAAGTAAATACTGTATGCAATATTGCTGAAATGTTAGTTTTAAGAGATAAAGTTTTTTGAGAATTGCAATCCGATGATTATAAAAACCTACTCGTGTCTAGCCTTGTGCAAGCGGATTGCAGCGAGTCAGCGATACATATGGAAATCAATAAAAGGGCATTCGAGGCGGAATATAATTTTCCGTCAGGCTTTATCATGCACGTAGAATCTTCTTCGTAACGAATACTTGCAGTGTTGGAAAATGGAGGTTAAGGATGCTACACTAGAGAGGGTTTAGCGTCGACAAAGATACCAGTGCGCTCTTAAAAAGCTATGCGAGACAAGTCAAAATTCGTGAACATCGTCCAAATTATCTTTTTTATTAACTTGCATTATTTCTGAGAAACAAAAACTGTGTGCAACATTTTACGTTGTGTTACACGCTCAAATTCTCCAATTTGTCACGCAAAATAAAAAAAAGCCTTTCTAATAATGGAGATATAACTGTAGCACATTGCATAAAATAAATGTAAGATTCCCTGTTTTTTATATCTTTCGACATTTTATGTCTGACCTAGTCTTCGTTTCGCGCAAGAAGTATCCATTAGGGAATAAAACGATGAACGCGATGAAGCGAGGAGTGCGCCAAAGAGTCAAAGCTTAAAATGTTACCATTAATCTTGAATTATAGGCGAGCGAAAAGTTTGAAAACGTTTATCTGACGTTGTACAGATAGATTTTTTAAGGGAATTTTGATATAACATTAGTAGAAAAAAAAAGAAAAAGAAGTGGAAGTTTTAACACTATATGAATAACACTATTTACAAATTTTCTTCTGTTTACAACTTTTACTAATATTTTTACATTTATTGCCATATTGTTTGCCGTAGCTCGATTCTTACAAAAACTTCTATCGATACTACACGTGCGCGCACAAACACAGAAAAAAAGAGAGAAATAATATTATTTTCTTCTATAATAAATACCCGAAACTTTTATACGATGTGTGTACAACGAAGCAGGAAGTGCGCACTTAATGCAATGCAATGACCGATCTCCGCATGATTGCTTATTTCTTCGGTAAATAGTTGGGTTAATTTGCATACTGCCTCCGGAGTTGGTTGAATTTGTCAAAGTAACTTCTATGTAGCCACCATAATTGCGCGTGTACTGCCGGTACGCAGAGGTGAAGATAACATGATTTATTCCGACTGAGTATGCAAACTCTCGGGGCAATCTATTCACAGCCAAGCTAGGATAATCACAAGTGATTTACGTAGTTTATCTGGAATCAGACGCGTGAATGCAACTCATTACCGACGAAATCACAAAAATTGTCCTTTAAACAGAGAGAATATATATATATTTATTTATCGCGATGTACACGTCAATTCCATATTGCGTGTGTAAAATAGTACAGCACAGAACATAAAGAGTATTTTATTATATTTCTGAACTAATTTGTTTTCATTTGTTTGTGTGATGATTTGTTTGCGCATTAACATCTATCCTGTTCGATTTATATAGATGTCTAAAGGATGTCTCACGCGAACGCTTCGCGTTTTAACAGTATTATATTACCTTCGATCTATCTCTGCACCTACACTCGTCTCTACAAGCGAGAAAAATGTGAAGCTGAAACAGAGCGGTTGTCCGTTCTTTACAATCTTCATTGCGCTATCCGAATTTTCTCCGCATTTTCTCTTGCATCGTTAGTTTCGACGTTACAAATGCGGATATATTTTTAAAGATTATATCGCAAGAAATCTGGATATGTTTGAATAATTCGCGCATATAAGATAATCGTGACAAATGTTGCCATATGAATCATACACGCGACCGAAGGATTTTGATCTAGTATAATAAAAAGTTTTTGAGTATTGCATACGTACACACATACTTCAAAAATCGCGGGACGAATTTTTCTCGCAAATACAATCGTCACAACCGCAGTGCTGTTACAGATAAGAGCAAGCACGATCGTTTGTTATTCAAACGTTATCTCGCGGTTTTTTGCAATACGCTTTTCGTATTCCATTCCCGTCGATCCGACTGACACAGTACGGAATTTTCGGGCGACGCGTTGCAAAGTCCGTTTTTCACGCGCGAGAGGTAAAACGATCCGAGAAATTCGAAGAGAGGAGATTAAAAAAAAAAGAACTTTTGATCCGAGTGTGAATTCGAACGCAGAGGCACACGTTGCAATGTTGCTATTATTAAATTATACCAACTTTTGATTAAGATTTCAATTGATTTTGCAGTTCTATTGTAACAAAACTTGCGAGGCGTAATATTAATTGCAGATTTTCCGGAAATATACTTGGCGTTTGCGGCACGTAGAAAGTATAAATGCATATCTTTTCGAATACGTGATACGTTCGAGCTGTATTCACCGCAATTTGCACGTACGCTCTGCACGTATGTACATGTGCCAGATGCAATTGCGCTTAGTAGTTATAGTCAGAAATTCATGATGTGCTGGTCACTGGAGGCGAATATTGAGAAATTATCTAATTCCAGAAAACTACGTTCTTCCAGATTAAAATTAATTTATTCGGCGATATCCCTCATCAATTAAATTTTAAAGCTTAAATCGGCGAAAAATTCCCGTTAGTCGAACTCATAAAATAAATGCGTTCATCTATATGATTTGTGAAATAAATGATATGTTTAAATACTAAAGAATGAGCATCGGGATTAAGCTTCTAACACGAGATGCTGACACGCGTGTATTTATATTTGAACCGTTTTATGAATATTTAGAGCCAAACTGCCATGGGATATTAATATCGCGCGGACGAAACGAGACGTTTTCTTTGCGCGCTCGATAGATTGTGTTCATTAATTTCGTGATTAAACGTCTAAACGATGTGCATCCTCGCAAAGAGATTAATAGGGACTTTGGCGCGCTCTATTTTAATAAGCTAGGACGCGGCTAATTCGTTGTCGATTGAGTCGCGTCCAAGCAGGTAAAATTGTTTACCGATGTCGAGTGGGTTCGGTTCGGGATTGACACAAATGAGAGATTTTGCATCAGAAACTTTCATATTCCATCTCTTTTTGCTTTTGTGACCATTAAAGCTCAAAGATTTTTTGACGACAAGGCAAGAGATCAAAGTTAATTTACAGTAAATAAAAAAAGTAAGCGAGTTTTTTGTATATCACGTCACTCAATTACTTAATATCTCTTTTATCATCAATTGTTTGTTGAGCGAGATATCCTCAACAATCACGTGTTTTTTTTTTTTTTTTTTTTTATCGTATGTTTACTGCGCGAGAAGTTACCAAGCCGCGCTTACTTACCTCTTTTCTTTTCGCTGCTGCTTCTTCTTCTTAAAGGCTTTCTTGACTCGTAGAAGCAGAAAAGCGGCGCGATCGATGGTCAGGCCCGGTGAAGCCTTGTCGCCGCTCGACATCCTGCGACCTAATCCACCCAACACCTATAATCATAATCGAGAAAAAAAATTGAGCGCTCTGTAATACTGCAATTTGCGTGATTCATCTGAGAAATAGCGATTCTCCTGATAAGAAACTGTCGGCTCGATAATAAATAATTTGTATATTAAATGAAATATCTAAAACACTCTTTTTGATTCAGTCTATCGCTCCCTGTTGCATCAGACGCTCCAAATATTATCGCACATAACGACATGCGTATATTCGTCGCATGAATGGATATGAATCTTCTGGGTAAACGCATAGACCGATTATTGGTTCTATTTCGATTGCTGAGCATCTGCCGGTGAACTGGAGGATTATTGGGAGATACTACGAACTAGTATTGCCACTACTATTACTCCGGCAATCCATCTATTTGTCCGCGTTAACGCGCTTCGATGCACACGTCTAATCTGATTACAGAACAATGTCAGTTCTTCGATTTTCATTAAGTCAAAGATCAGTCAGCGATTACAATTCGCGCGTAACATTCGCTTCATTTAAATTCAAAAGAGAGAAATACATCACTCTAAAATTAGCGCTGTATCGTTGCTGTCAATATCATCGTTATCAGTTTGAACGCTGCATATTTGTCAAACATCTTAAGACATTGTAGATCGCTTACAGTTTTAATTTTTTGCAAGTTTATGCGAGAATCGAATTTCACTAAATATAGTATACTTCCAATTAAATGAATAAAACGATGATAAGACTTATCAAACTCTAGACATGCTGATTATAAACTTGGATTGAGAAATTATCTGGCAATGATGAGTTAGCTGCTGGCGATGCCTGAGGATATGGGATATCTACATATATCTATGTAATATTAGGCCAATAGAGAGAGAGAGAGAGAGAGAGATGGTGAGAAGAACATGATCGTTACTAAACTGTTTTAAACCTCCTCATTTCTATTGAGAAAGTTTCTCGTAATTTGCCACAGTTTTGAGACAAAGTTCCAATCATGAAAGGCGTAATTTTGCTGTATCTTTCAATGCCTTCTAATGAGAAACACATTTATCGACGATGTAGAATCCATATGTTTTCAAAATAAAATAATTTCACTGCAGAGTGTAAGTTTTAAAAAAATAATTGATAAATATATACAAAATATATACATGTATAATCCGAGACGCGTTTGTTTTTTATAAACATACTCTTTTTATGTGCTACTATACTTTTAACAAATAATAAAACGTAATTCAGTGTTTTTTAAAAATATTTTAAATGAAGCATGTATATATTAAGTATGTTAAGTAACATCTGACACACACAAATAACCGTTGTATAAAACAAACGCTGAAATGCATTTCTTTTGCAACCGTACCGCATAAACTTTCCACAGTCTTTTATTGCAAAGTCAATTTAACATTTAATATCTATATACGTTTCCGATATGCGGTTTTTTTTCACGCAGAGAAAAAATACACATTTCCCGTTTTTCAATCTTTCCATCTCCTGTAAATCCTAGCAAACCCAGAGACATTTCCGCGCTATTTCATGAACACGTTAAAAGAAGCGAACGAAAATGTTTGCAAACTACGCATTTGTGGGCGCAACATGAAAACTTGCGCGAAATCGCTCTTAGCTTTCCAGATAAAAATGCAATTTCTGTCTCTTCCTGGAAGGCGGAAGGGACGAATGGAATGTGCGTACGAGTTTCCCGGATAACGACGTACTGCGTGACACTATTTCAAATGAAAATGCATACCGCACACATCACGGATGTTAACGCACATGCGATATCGCTGTGTATGTGTGTATGGTCAATTGTATAATCAGAGATTGTCATTTAACGAGTCAAATTGCCAATCAAAAATAGAAGAAAAATACAACAATTTGATAAATTTATTTTAAAAACTTTTCAATCTTGAAATATATACGGATGTACGCATTTTGTATATATTAACTCAAATTTGAAAATAATACAACCGGATTGTCAATCTTATTTTTATATAGAGTAATAATTTAGAAATTACTATCATTGTGATTCTCTTGTTATATTATTAACTTCAAACATTTAATTGATAATTCAAGATGTATTTATTTTTTCCGTTACGGTTGCACGATATTAATATTGAAAAATATCAAAAAATACCTAAAAGAAAACAAGTGATTTTTTCTGCAGGAAGGAACGGTTCGTTCTCCCTCTTCGTCGATTTAATTGCGATCTGAAAATGTCCGGAATATCATCAGCATCTTTCGAAAAGCTGCTTCGAAGAACTTTTGTCAACATTTATCAAGGCGACGTCTACCGGCTCGGTTGCCAAGTCAGGAGACTGTGGATTAAGTGACTGACTGGTGCAAACAGAACCTGATTTATAGGGATTTGCATGGCTCTGGCTTTCGCAAAAGATTCTCATGGATTTTGTGTCGCGGCTGTTTGATACGTAAACAATTACATAATGAACAACGCAAAAGCGCGAGATTTTAATTAAAGGATTGTTATTCATTCGAGTCCACCTACGCGATTAATTTCAAGCATGTTGCTACATATATGTGTGTGTGTCACTGCAAGTGTTTAAAACCAATATTCACAATCGGATCTTATATACTTAAAGTTGTCGTAAGTTTGAGATGCTTTTTTTTTAAGATGCTCTAACCAATAAAAAAAATTGCTTATACATCATTTTAAGATACACTCGAGACAATCTTAAATGTAAGATCAGACTATAAATATCGACCTAGAAGAAAAATTTATTGAACATAAATAAGATGTTTTTTTCTCACTGCTTTGTTGACTTATGCCTTTTGACAGATTTATCTCTTATTAATAATGTTTTATCTTGTCTATTTCCAGAAACGTGATATATAATAAGGGCGCATTCAACAATGCATTCGATCATCGAACATTGCGGACCATGGAAACTATTCAGAGCAACTGTCTCAACGACCGTCGTGTGGAACTCGATAGAAATTAATGGCATCCTTGGTAGAGGATTTAACGTAAGCACTGTGAGTTTCAGCGTGTTACATATCAGCAACTTGCTTGCAAAGTAGAGGAATGCATTCCTCCAATAAATTGATGACTAGTACTCAAACTGAGAGAAGTCGTCAAAACAGCTGCATGTCAAATTTATACAAATTTACGATAATGTACGGAATAAATATATTAACATTGCAATATTTTCAATTAAATAACAATTATTGCTTACTCGCAACATACCTATATCATATTAAATCGTCGAAATCACTGCTTTCAATGCTAATAGTACACGACGACAAATCGGATTAACAATATATAATTGCGTAGCTGCAGATTTATGTAATAGTTAGTATTGTTAGCATTTTGCTAATATATACGAACATTTCACTTGTCATCTATTATCAGATCATTATATTAAACGTATTAAATTTGCATTTTCCCGGCCTAAGAGTCGTATAACTCGGCTTTCAAGAATTGTTCCTTACACCATGACGAGCGAATCGTTCATTTCGGAATTTACATAAATACATAACAATATAAAACTTGCGAGCACGACAGAGCAAAGTACATTATATCAATTCTGTATCAGTTTTTATTCAGCAAATTAGTTAAAATGCTTGTTTGCGAAGTAAGCTATTTTTATCTTTTATTTTAATAACAGAGCTTTCAAGCAGCGTAAGTTTTTTATTAATTTTTTCTATACTGCTGATGCTCTTATATGTATTATAATTCTATAATAATTTATTACAAGATTACGACTCGCACAGTAAAATTGTGGAAGAAGTTTGTTTCTTCTAATTCAAAATACGCGATATTCCATCTATAGATAAACAAAATATTTTTACGCGTGCTAGATATTTTAGCGATTGTGTAAGAAGTCATATTTTATCGTAAAATGTGAAAATTTTAACGATTTGATTTCATTTCTAACAAAAAAATATCACAACATATGCGTGTTTTAGGTTTAGTTAACAATTCTACGTTCGACATGTAAACTATACGATTCATTAATCACTAATTGCTGAGGGCACGGTTAATTTATTAAAAATAGTCAGGCGATTTACTCATGTAATTTATCTTTGGTGCATTTACAAAATTTGCGATCTTTCAAGTACAAATTCTATTCAGTTTAAAAATGTTCAATCCGCTTTGCAACTTTTTTCAATTAGATCTTTCCGCAATGATATTATTTTCTATCATATTTTTTTATAAGCAAAAAGAACGTTATATTAATTTAATTAACGCTCCAACTAACAAGCTATATGTGTTAAAACAGATTGCATAGAAATGACTAATGACACTGCGATATCGATTATTCTAATATGTGTTTGCAGTGTCGTACTTAAAAATTAATTTACATTCGTGGAAATGAAAGTGAAACAATATCACTATTATGTACGTAATGTTTTACACCTAGATCGATTAGAGCTAGGTGTAAAACGATAAACAATTACACGTGGTTAAATTATTGGAGAAAGCTGTTCATGATAAACGTTATATTACTCAAACAGCGACGATGAAACAATTTTGAAAAAGATAAAAAGATCTTCTACAAAGAAACAATTCTGAATAATGAAACTAAAGACTGAAGAAAAATAGAGTTGCAATAACTATTTGAAAAACTCCGACGAGACAAAGAGGGAAACTGGGAAGCTTAAAAGCTTTCAACGTAATCTTGATTCACTTTCACGCTAATAATGTAGCAATTAAAAGAACTTAGCTTCTTCTTCTGTTTTTTTTTCTTTTTCTTTCAATCTAAGACGAACGACCAGTTAAGTCATTCTTTTCTGAATTATTCATACAATTTTTGTTTATGTTTTTTGAAGATTGATTAGACAAAATAGAAAAAACTCGCCGTAAGCACATTTTCACATGTATATATTGTCCACACGAAAAAATAATCGCATGTTTTATAACACCGCATTAATCTCACGAAATTACTCTTTTTTTTTATTACAGTAGCAATTGTCTATAAGCGAGTTATACGGAGGAAGAAAGCGACAAGTACTTACACAGTGCATGTTATCGATCATCGTAATTATACGTATGATATCTATAGCAATGCATATCATATAATCGTATGCATATTATGATAGTCCGATCATGCGCTTTGCCGTGAATTATGATAGAATATCACATACAGCTACAAAGCTTTTGCAATTTGAATGTATCTCGTTATTTAGATCATATGCAATTTTTATCAATCATTATATAACTAAAAGCATGTCATTTTTAAATATGGATGAAAAGGTTTTGTTCACATTCAGTTTTTATAATCTCATACAAGAGATTAATAAAATTGAATATTCCTTGTTATCTTTCAATTAATAAACAAAAGATGTTAAAATTCTATATGTATATTTAACGTTATCCTTATATAATAATCTTATTACATAAACATGACTAATACAACGTAGGAAAACTTTCTTTTTTTTACGCAAGGAAAAATAAAATTGAGAAATTAATTTACGTACAAGGACGACAATAAAAGGAGTTAAATTCATGTTTGCAATTACTACAGTAATCTGTTTCAAAAATATAAAGATAAACTTTTTGTTCGCGCTTGAAATGTGACAGTATAATAAGTCTCACTTTCCTCCTCCTATTTTCTTGAAACTGCGCGAAGCCTTCATCATTGTATACTACAATCGCTTGCAACCTCATTTAATTTTCACACAAGCATTTTGTTGCAAATAAAAACAAATGGTCTTTCGAGCTACTTAATTTGGTGAGATTGCCACTCCCTTGCAAAAAAAAAAAAAAAAAAAAAAAAAAAAAAAAAAAAAAAAAAAACTACTACAAGTTCTATACTACAAAAGAAAACATTGTCTTTATTTTCTATTCTATGAATTTTTATGTACTTTTAATAATATTGCACATTATTAAATAACAAAATATAAATAGCCGGAGATCTCTGTATTACTTAAATAGTAATTCGAATTAGACCAAGGCATTTTTTTCTATTCGAAGGAAACGCTGTAATCAAGGAAAAGAAAATTTGAAATTTATTTTCCGAAAAATATAAGTATTTCTCTCTACTTCTTCGAGCGGAAAACGCACACACACGTTTCACATCTCCATTGCATTAATGATTGCATCTTCATTATCTTTTTATAAACCCTTTTTAGAAAGAAGAGTTTTTATCTCATTAATTAAAACTGAAATGTGCACGTAAGATTTTATCATATGCAAAATGATTTTTATTAAAAAGAGAATTTAGATTTTTTTCGCTTGTATTTATAGACTTCTAAATTGCAATTTTGTTGCATTAAATAATTTTTCTTTCAGTTTTGTAGCATTTTATACACTCTTACAATTCTCATTTTTATGGTTTTTAATATTCAATGATCATTAATATATAGAATTATTGAATACAGACCATCAGTGTCGTTCGCAACGACAGCCGTCACGCATTTCCGCAGCACGCTCTTCTCACCAGAAATCCGGATTGACACGAAGTGGTTGTATGTATAGACAACTTTTCGCGAGATTTCACGCAAGAATCAATGCAAAGCTTGGTTTTTCATTGCTTTTCTTGGGCAGAAACCGCATGTGAAGAAGTTAATGCAAAGAAATGGATATACACTGAAACCACTGATGCGATATACGCGTCGCGACGTCCGACCACCTACTGTCGTTTGCGTTCCACAGGACGCCGACGCAACGTCCGAAAACGTCCGACGACTACCGACAACGTCTCCGTACCCTGTAACATATATAGATATTAAATTAGAAATTTACTGCAATTTCCTACGGAAATCGCACCAAAGAATTACATCTGTTAACTTTGTTCAACAGAGAAAAAAAAAAAACAAAATAAGTCGCTGATACTTGAGCATTGAAGTCACTGTAGTTTAATGTGATTCTTACTGGAAAATTAACTAAAGCTTTTATGTTCTCTTTTTCTTTTCTATTCTATAAAAACAAATCTTACCAAACTTTCAATTTTCTTCTCTTAAAAATAAATTATATATATGTCACGAATTATAATTATAAAGAAGCTTCCACTAGAATTACATATGTATTATTTGTTCAAGTAGTCGCAACTCGGTCAGTATATCCGTGAGTTTTAAATAGTAACGATGAATAGTAGTGATGAATATTAAAAAGATGAATTTTCACTTATGTATGTTTTTATAAATCACTGATACAACAACATTATTCTGTGCAAAAATAGTAGCCTAACTGCACGTATGTACATACATACGTATAACTTTAAGTAGTAATAGTCAATGATAACCCAGACTGGTTGGATCTACATTTAGTGTAATCTTTTTTTTGAGAGAAAACATTTTGTATCTGTAAGCTCACACCTTAAAAGCTCGTACGTACTATCACGTACTTATCGTGTCTTCGTAACAATCTTTATTTGTACACATCATATGTGCTGCATGCATTCTTTTTCGAAAATTTCTCGACAAGTTTTGGAAAATTCCGTCAAAAGATATCAAAAAGTCATAAAAGGCAGTAAAGAGATGGGCACAAAAACTCAAGTGAGTGGGGGACAATTCCTGAAATCAATATTTAATTTTTGAAATTCTCGGAATTGTTCTGCCAACGCAATTGTTCCGTAAAAATTTACGCTATTTCTTCGCTGGTTACGTTTTCTTAACTACGCTTTCGACATTTTTGCAGCATTTTTAAACGTTTCAAGAATTATAGATAAAAAGAAGTAGAAATAATAACTAGCAGCTTTTAAACAATCTTACCTCTATTGAACAGAGAACATATTATATTATAAAATACACTAAAAATTAAGTACATTAGTATATTTTTATACATAATATTAAATATACGTACTTTTTTAACGGCAATTACAGTATATTCCTATACCAAAGACTTATGTTCAATTTTTTACACACATTAAATGAGTTCAGAAAAAATATGTAGGTAGAATCACCACCATGGGAAGAATGAATTGTGCATGACACTGCGTTCCAAAATTTACTGTCATTTTCATGACTAAGTTCCACTTGGCGCTCGCAACGATCGCGATCGTAGGCCGCGTCCACATTGTCCAATTGCATTAGTCGCGTGTTCCGATTGGCTGCAATCTGTCTGTGCTCCTATTGGTCGTTCCGGATGGCGCATTGCAGAGGCGCCTCAAGGTAGCTTTACAAAATGGAAGCAATGTTTCCCTCGAATCTCCTATTATTTTCCAAATTTCTGTTTTGTTTACTGTATTTTTCACTAAGAAAGAATAGAATTTACTTAAAACGCATCTAGAAGTACGGAATTCATAGTCGAATCTTATATTTAAGATCGTCTCGAGTTCCGACTGTGAATACTGGCTTTAGAGCTGATGTTTTTCGAATTGACAAGCGTATCGAATGGCTTGTGCGTCCTCCTGTTTCTCAAGAATGACTAAGCAAATTTATCGAGAAAGCACGAGAGACAGGAGGATTCAAGCGTTTTCCGAACTATTTTATCCTCGATAGTGAAAAATTCCAGTTAGAATGACCATGGATGGAAAAAGATCAATTAAAATGGTGTGTTGTATAGCGTAGTTTTAATGAGCATCAAACAACAAATATGTTCTCTTTTCTAGCTTGTGTAAACAGTACGTACGGACAATGTTTTAATCGACAAAATCGCAAAAACTTGCACCTGATGATTGCTAATATTATTACCTTATATATATATATTTTAATATAGTTATTAGTATAGCTTTCTATCAAACATTGCGAGACGGTATCTATTGAGCAGTATATTTTGTATATATAGGATCCATTATCACCTGGACCTTGTATTGACATTAGTGACGATGAACTTGTTACGATATCGGTACGAGATTTGAATCGGCGATTAAAACTTCAAGGGCTGTCCAGAGAAGAAATTGTACGTATGAAACAGAGAAGGCGCACACTAAAGAACAGAGGCTACGCAGCCAGTTGCCGCATAAAACGTATCGAACAAAAAGATGAATTAGAATCTGAAAAATCTCAGGAATATCAAGACATGGAAGCTATGCAAGAAGACAACAATTGTATGAGAGCAGAAATAGAGTCCTGGCATTCAAAATATCAAGCCCTTAAAAAATTTGCTCAAGAAAAAAAAATTATTATCCCACCGGAATTGGAAGCTATCTGAAATATTACTAGAGCATATAACAGAAGATTTAAGAATATAACTTGAAAAGGCTCACAATATGCTATATTATATTCAATTATCTTAATCTATAAGCATTTGTAGAAACGTTTTGAAACTCAAGAAAATTTATATACTTGCAATGATAAACATACACACACACACGCGCGCACTATGACAAATAGTATTTATACAATTATAATGTCATATATACGATTAGTTTAGAATATACATAGAGGCAACATATAAAATAAAGAAAAAAGAAATAAATAAAATAGAAGAATATATAATAAGAGCCTGTGACTGAAATAAAATATTATTTCATATTTAATTTTATATATTGCTTATTTTACATTATTTTCAGAACATAACAAAAGTATCAATCTGCTAACTACATGAACATTAATTGAATTTCCCAATAATCTATATTTTTGTTTGTCTGTTATATGTTGTGGAAATTTAAAATCTTCAGGAAAACACATTAATCTGCACACTTCTTTGGGTGAGAAAAATCTAAGTTTTAATTCTGACAAAAGTTGCAGTTGTTCATTTGGATTATTTTTGTAAGTATCAACTTTGCTATATTTTTGTTTAATTATTTCATCCGTAAATGGACAATAAACAGACCCAGTACCTTCCAAGTAACGACCATATCCCTTTGTGAAGCAACAAGAACCATTGCTGTCTGATGTTCTTACGTCCAACACCCAAGCTCTTTTTTGTAACAAATGTGGAGGAATCAAATATTTTGATTTATCACCATCTTCCAAAATATTGTTCAATGTGTAACATATCTTGCCAAATTTTGTGTTATATTTGCCATCTTTTTCCGCTAGTTCAGAATGTACACTGGTTGGTAACAATTTTAAGAACTTGGGTTGCAAAGTATTTTCGAGTGAAGACTGTTCAAAGCAAAAATGTAAGTTGTCTTTTTTTGCTAATAAATAATATCTGAGTCTGCTGTTTGGTATTCCGAATTCACACGGGCTCAACATTAACTCTCTGTACACATAGCCACAATTTTTTAAACAATTCACCAATCTATTTCTCATTTGAGATACTTCAAAACCTTTAACATTTTCAAGCAAAAGATACTTGACAGTGTTTAATTCTGGTAATAAGTTCAAAAACTGCACAAGTGAACAAGATCTGGCATCCTTATCATCTTTCTTTAGACCACTACGTGCGTAAGGTTGGCACGGAGGACTCATTAAAATCATATCTATATTTAGTTTTTTAAATTCTTGCGCAGTGACAGACTGGATGTTTCTGTTCAGAAGAAGAGTTTGCGGAAAATTATATTGATAGACATCATTAGCAACTTGATTAATATCCACCGAAGCCACAATTTTTGCTTGCAGTTGGCTTTCTAAAAACAAATTACAAAAAGTTTGGAAAGTAGTAAAAAAAATACTTGGGTTAAGAACACACATAATGTGGTTCGGTTCACTAAATAATATAATTTTAACAAAAATTTAAAGTTTTACCACGTAGAGCAAGATGCATTCCTCCGATGCCACTGTACAATTCTAATACGTTCATTATCGACAATTTGATGCGATGTTTAAGAAAAAAAGCTACCTACAATGAAACATCATTACGTCATATCGCGAAAAGGTAGTGACCGCGCGATCGAGACACACCTATTTAAATACGTATCTCTCTTCCGTTAAAGAACTGGAAATCTGACATATTTTTATCGGAAAACTATTAAATTAAGTCGAATATAGAAGAACATTGACAATTTCCAATTTCTGACCTATTTTTATAAAGATGATTCTCGCAATAACATCCTCGAGACGAATGTCATCATCCACCTAACCTAATCATCGGTCCGCTCGATGTATTCTCAAAGGCATTAATTTTTATTAATTCCTAAAGGAAAAGCGAGAAGAATTTTCATGGAACGCGGATGTGAACAAAGCCTTTCATCCAGAAGATAGCTGATGAAAATGTTTCGAAGTAGAAGCTGGTTCGGGGGTGGACTTTGGAGGCCAAAGAATCTACATTCTCCCGAGCATCTCAAGTAAGATGACAAAATGACAACCGTTGTAATTTTGCTTACTTACTAATAATATGTTTTACATAAGTTTTCAATAATTCACTTCGGAAAGCCGCCGCTGATCAGTCGCTAACTGTTGTAGTCGCAGAGCGGTAGGAGAATCAGCAGTACATCGTCATCAGTGGAAGCAAATTATTGAAAGACCCCGTATCTTATTTTATTAACATGTATATCATTTTTATAGATACCTCTACAATGTTTTATCTAAGAACCAAACTGTATCCGAGAGTAACAGAGGTTTATTGGTTGAGACTCTTCGCTCAATAGCTGAAATTCTTATTTGGGGCGATCAAAATGACTCGAGTGTATTTGAGTACGATATCTTTCTCTTTTATTCCTTAGCTTTCAATTGTCTAAAGTAACAAAAGAATAACAAGTATCACATACCTGTCTTATGTTGTTACAAACTCTTATTACAATTTACCGAATATAAACAACGTAGAGTAAAAATAAAGACACTGCGCGTACATGCAAAATATTAAAAAAGTACAATATTGTTTTCAGCTTCTTTTTAGAAAAAAATATGCTTTCATTCTTTTTACGTATCATGAAACAAAAGTGTGGAAGCTACGTTTGCGTACAATTACTTCAAACGCTGAATATCTTATTTGAAAATATACGCAATGAAACATCTTTATGTAAGTAGAGAATAAAACCACCATATATATTCTTATCGGAGCAACTTGTACTTGTTGCAATTAATTCATTAAGATGTCTTTATTTTTTTCACACAGATTATTTATTAAGTAATAATCACGTGAACAGTATAATAGTGCATAAATTTGACTTTAGCGACGAAGAGGTGATGGCATATTATATCAGTTTTTTGAAGACATTGAGTCTGAAACTAAATGCACATACCATTCATTTTTTTTACAACGAGGTAAGCGTGTTATAATATTCTGTTATTCTTTTTATTAACGAGTTTACTCTGTTTGATAATAATAATACGTCTGTATGCCTAGAATATTATCATTTTTTATTATAATGTAAACTAAAACAAGCAATGCTTGTTTGCATAAAATATTGTCACTGTTTGATGTAATTGCTAGTTACACATAGTATATGTATAGATAAATTGTAATTATGTTGAAGTTTATAAAATTCTATGTTGCCAAGTGACAAAAGTATAAATTTTTTCTTTTACCAGCACACCAATGATTTTCCACTATATACAGAAGCGATTAAATTCTTCAATCATTCGGAAGGCATGGTACGCATAGCCGTGAGAACTTTGACACTGAATGTATATCGTGTGGAAGACGGATCTATGCTAGCTTTCATAAGGGATCGCACAGCTGCGCCATATTTCAGTAATCTTGTATGGTTTATCGGTGATCACATTATAGAATTAGACACTTGTGTCCGAAATGACGCCGAGTATGTATTGACAATTTGTTTCGCCAAGATATGCGTTTAATTATTATTGTTAAGGAAATGTACTTTTTTCAGTCATCAGAGTCAAAACAGATTGTCGGATTTAGTTGCGGAACATTTAGATCATTTACATTACCTAAATGATATCTTGTGCTTGAATATATCGGACTTGAATAAAGTTTTGTCAGAACATTTGTTACATAAACTACTAGTGCCGCTTTACGTGTACTCTCTGATAAAAGATAAGAATGTTTTGTGCCAAACTCAGGTAAAAATATTAGTAATATTTTTGGTTTTCAATTTATTTTTGTTACAATACCAACAAATAAATGGACTTTTAGGATGAGAGAAAACACGTCAGTGTCGTGGTGGCACTTTTTCTACTTTCTCAAGTATTTTTGATAGTATCACACGGACCTCTTGTACATACTTTGGCAGCTGTAATACTCGTGTCTGACTTGGAAACAATTCAAACTGGAACAAACAAAGTTCTGGAAAAATTCGGAGATATAATGTCTAACGAATTTGTTTCTTTCTCACCACAGAGAGAAACATTGGAAAAATCAACAGAAATTGCAAGCGAAACGATATCAACGAAATTTGCGTGCAAAGAAATTTGCAACGAAAATAGCGACGAGAAGAACGTAAAAAACAGCATAGCTGAAGACGCAGTCAATGAGTCGCAAGAATTTAATCATCCTAGTACGTCGTTTGATAGCACTTGTACAGCAAATACACCTGTTCACGAGAGTCATACGCCACAAGATTTGGACGCAAACATTTCAAGCGAAGAAGATCTAGAGGAAATTAAGCACTTGAATGTGACGGATGAGGAAAAAGAACAACGTTTAGCATTGGAGAGTCCTTTGACCCCTAATTCGAGTCAGAACGACGTATTTGAATCTCTAGCAAAGAAACCATTTCTCGAAACGATTATTAATTCTTTATTATGTGTGGAAAATGATTACGCTGCGCTATTCGCGCTTTGTTTATTATACGCGTTAGCTAATAACCAGGTAACTAATAAATTCTCAGAAATCTAGATTTTTGTTTGCAACTATTTTGTATATTTGTCGATATAACGAGTTGACGTAATTATTTTGCAAGGGTATAAGTCGGAAAACTTTAAATGTTATCCTGTCACCAATTTACGAAAATACGTCGGCGAAGAATTCGTATAACGAATTGCTAATAGATAGATTGATTCATATTATAACTTTGAGCTGTCAAACAAGTAAGTTGCATTAAATATCCAATAAAGTTTAATAATTACAAAACTTCTAATTTTACAAGAATATCAATTTTTTTAACAGATGCCAAAGTAAGGCTCGTCACTTTGGAACTAGCCATTAAATTGCTCACGCAACTGACAGTATCCGAAGGACAATGTTCGTTGCGAGAATCGCATCTGACAGTCATTGAAGCGGCGAAAGAACAAAGCACGTCTCTACTCAAAAACTTTTACAAGGTGTGAAAATGGAACAACATAGTGCTCTTTGTTTTTCGTCTCGTTGCTATTTTGATAAGAATTATTGATTCTCCATTTCTCAGAGCGAAGATATTTTTTTGGACATGTTTGAAGATGAATACAGTGAAATACAAAAACGACCGTTAAATGTCGAATGGTTAATGATGGACAGCAATATTTTACTGCCTCCTACAGGCACGCCTATGACCGGAATCGAATTTAGCAAGAGATTGCCATGTGGCGAGGCAAGTGTCGTCGAAACGAAAAGACGTAAAAAAAAAAAAAAAAAAAAAAAAAAAAAAACTGAAATTACTTTTACAGGTGGAAAGGGCACGACGTGCAATAAGAGTTTTCTTTTTGATAAGAGAACTATCTCTGACACTTAACATGGAAATAGAAACTCAGTTACCACTGACCAATCCGGCTAATTGTGTACAAATTAACAACGTTCTTGATCTAAGTAAAAGTTATATTTGTCTGTTACGTAGTTAAATTTTCCGACAAATTAAAACGAATGAATGAAATAGAAGACCGACATGTCCGAGCCATTATCTACCAAAGTAAAATTGCGAATACAACATATCCGTAACTATGTGTGCCTGTCTTGACATTCTAGATTTGAATTAATTACGTTTATCAATCATAAAAAAAAAACAACCACTCGCGGATAACAGCTTTATTTAGTATACTGTTTCATTTATTCTAATCTTCAGTGCTAACGCTTGCGTGTATTGCTACCGATTGAGTAATTGTTTTGATTTTTTTTGTTTTTTTAGATAATAGTGACTTGATAGCGTGCACCGTAGTATGGAAAGACGGCCAGAAAATTCGTCGTTTCTTAGTTATCGATGTCGTACAATTGATTCTTGTGGAACCTGATATAAGGAAACTCGGTTGGGGAGTTGCCAAATTAGTTGGATTTCTACAAGACATCGATGTGACTGGAGACAAAGATGATTCGAGATGTTTACATCTTACAATCTACAAACCATTAAGCAGCAGTACAGGCAATCGTATACCGTTATTGTCGGCTAAATTTATTTTTGACGATCACATCCGATGTATGGCTGCCAAACAAAGGTGAGAACAGTTTTTTTGAACAGCAAATTACGCAACACTACATTATTATTTGATTGCAATCAAATGTATTGAAAAATTTAGGCTAACAAAAGGACGAATAAAAGCGCGACAAAAGAAGATGAATCAGATTGCAAGATTGTTGGACATTCCGACGAGTATGCCTCATTGTTCAACACCACCGAATTACGCCCTGCGTGGATTACGTCACGAACGTAAGTTATTGAAATGTAATTAATATAATACTCATTTATATATTTATAATCCGATTTATCATTTTAAGAGACCATAAATTCAAATCGTCTCGTTACACTACACATCCGTTTGAAGAAAAGTAATTTTAATTCTCCTAGGTGTAGTCGGACGTGGTCAGAGATCGCAAAAGGATCAAGCGAGGCCAATGTTTACGGTGAACAAAGTTCCTGGATTCGCGGCTCAAATGCGTAGGGAAAATGTTAGGCCAATGGCATCGTCGTCGTCGTCGAGTTTCAAACACGACGATGCCAGTTCAAACGAGAAGATTCATGAAAACGGTTTGCGATCTAGAGACAGTTCGCCCAAGATGCCAAGACCGCGGAGCGAGGAAATACCTCTCGAAGACATGCGAATTCGGAAAGCCTCTCTCACGTCTAATGGGATGAACATGGTGCATTTGTGTCAAGAAAGAAGAGACAGCCAAGGTACCACTTGCTCAAATAGCAGCGAGTCTTCGTCTATAATCAGAAATCACTCCGAAGAAACATCTTTCACATCATCGCAAGAACATCAGGCGCCGAAGCCGCGCAGAAAAGGTCAAGTGGAAACTGTGTGATTGCAATATTAAGTTTAATTGGTCAAAAAGAAAAAATCAATCAAGTTTCCTCCAACAAAGCTGTCTCACAACAAAGTCGATTTTCAAGAATTGTTTTAATAAACAAAATTGCAATAAAAAATTTAGATTTGATATAATATTCTTTATTGATACTTTCTACTACAAAGATTTTTATTTATTGACATATAAATATAAAACACTCTTTGTGACTCTTTTTTGAAAATTTCTTCTCGATTATTGTCACGATATTCGCAAACATATTAAGACTAAATCAAAGGATTTATTTTCTCCCGACAACAAATTTTTGTACGCACATCTGCCTGATCAATAATATATAGAAACAATTTTGAAATTGTTTCAAGCGTTTTCGAGAATACTCGAAAGATATTTCACATTTGTTAGAAACACATTGTTAGAAAATATGTATTTTAATGAGATTTAACAGATCCCAATCGACCATTGAATTTTTTTTATTGATGAAAACAAATTTGTCTGCCTTTATTTTGTTACAACTTTGAAAAATTTAAAACTTTATTCAGTAAATAAACGAGAGAGTATATGTACCATAATTTTCAAGTTTGTAAAAAAAAACACTTTAGATTACTCTAGTTTATAGTTTCTAATTAATAAACAGTTTTATCTTACAATTAGTAAAATTTTGTTTGTCATATTAAACATATGTTCCGATAATGGAATCGTCACATAGTTTTATTTCTTCAACAAACAAGATATTCTCTTACGATTAATTGGAAAAAGTAAAAAGAAGAAAATCACTGATTATCGCAGCGTTTGAAACTTTGTTTTTATACAAGTTGTTCACTAAGGTTGTCTCTTGTAAGTATTTTTATATTTTAAGCAAGAAAATTAAAAATTATTTAAGGATAATTTATATAGTTTTAACGGTAAGCGAATCGCGTAAACAAACTTGTTATTAATTCGTATGTATATATATCTCCCTGTTTTAATTAATTTTTCTATAATAAATAAAGAAATAAGAAAGAAAAAATTGTACGATCTTTGGATAAAATATCTATTATTATTTTTATACATGTAGTAAAAACCAATAAAAATGATCCTGTTTTGGACCTGAAGTTGCACCAAGTGTGACGAACAAAAGAAGCATCACGTGGCTCAATGGCTTGATCTCAAAGATGTTGATAAACTCTCAACAAGTTGACTCACTTGACGTTCAACTCATCCGGTTACACGTTTGATTGAAACGATGCTAAAGTTAAAAAACTAAGGTAATAAGTGCCAAATGTGTGTCTAAGGGTTGAATAACATATGTGTGAGTTAAATTATATTAAAAATTTATAATTTTATTTGTATTTATAATTTTATTTTATACGCTGCGAAGGATATCCTGTACATACATAACACACATATTCATATATGTCTAACAACTCGTTTTGCGAGGAACAAGATAGCGAGAAACAACTTTATTCCGATATCATAAAATAATTGCACAGCATGTATAAAATTAACGTACAGAGCGGAAAGTTATATTCTTTGTATTGTATTTTGCTAACGTAGTCAGTTTAACAACATTAAATTTAATAAAAACAAAAAGCAATCGTATCTCGCGCCTTCATCAAGGCAATATTTGTAATTTAGAGGAAGAAAAGAGTTAAATATAGTTATTACGCTTTTTAAATGTTTCGCACATAATCATCTATTTAATCGAAAGAAATTAGTTCAGCAGTCGTAGGCTTTACATCTTCTTTCTTCGGAGCTTCGCTAGCTGTTGTTGGGACTGAAGAAGGAGGAGAAGGTGGAGGAGGAGGAGGAGGAGCAGGCTGATACGGCATTGTCTGCGCCGTCGGAATCGCCGCAGGCGGTATTCCTTGCATCGCCGGTACGCCAGATGTTTGCGAACCAGGTAAAGCTGGTTGACTCGTTGCGGGAACAGCTCCGCCGGGTACTTGGATTACACTCGAAGACTGGGACGAAATAGCAGCGCTGGAAACACGAGCCGACATCTGCGATCCTTGGGTACTAACAGGCAATGCGGACTGTGGTTGCGGCTGCGATCTTATGTGGGGAGGCAGACCAACCGGCACAGTAGTTCCACCACCAGGTACGTGAGGCATGAGAGGCAATCCGATCTGAGTTGGAGGAGGAGTTTGCTGCGGGATTTGGGAAGAGACGGGTTGTTGAGGCGGCGATATATGCCTGCTCGCAGCAGCAGCAGCAGCAGCAGCAGCAGCAGCAGCAGCAGCGGCAACAGCAGCAGCAGCAGCTTGTCCCGATGATACGTGCACCGAAGGAACCTGTTGCGGTCCCATGTGATGGTTACTCGGCGGTTGAAGTTGCTGAATAGGCGGCATTTGAGGAGGCATCTAGAAAAATCATAAATTTTATCAGATATTTAAGAATTGTTTAAGAGGCTAATAAAGATTGACGTTCGTCAATCTCCGTAAAAACTAACTCACCATTCCCGGGCCTGATATAGACACACGACCCAAATTCTCCTGTCCCTGAATAGACGGATCTGTCGATTGTTGCTCCGGATTGGAAAGCGGTGGTGGCATCATATGCATCGGTAAAGTATTCATCGGTGGCATGTTATAGCCTTGCATAGCGTACTGACCCATGGGTGATTGTCCATACATATAAACTCCCTGATTTGTCGGTGACATGGGATAATTAGCTCCAGGAGTCGTATAGTGCGCGTGACGAACAGGCGATCCTTGAGAAGGTCCTCCTATATAATCCGAAACTGCTTGATAACCCCCTGTAAAAGAAAAAGAAAAAAAATGTAAATAACACGATAACGATAGAAATACGCGAGTACTTTGAAACAAAAATAGTTGTCCCCATTTACCCATGATATATTGCTGTTTCTGTTGCTCCTGACGCATTTGCATTTCCCTCTCTTGCTCTTGAATTTTTCGCAAAGCCAACTGACGTTGATACTGCAAATATTCTTGCTTCTTTTTCCGCATGATTGCCAGTTTTTGCGCCATTAGCATCTGTCGCTGTCTTTCAGCTTCTTCCGCTCTTCTGCGTAACTTTTCCTTGTGTTCTTCTCGGAGCGCATCCAAAGCGGCTCTAGCATCTTTCATCTGAGTTAATTTATCTTGCAAACCTTCGTAATACACTCTACTATCATCCTGTTCCTGAATGTATCTCAATAATCTACAAACGAACGCGTATCTTTGGTTATTAATATGAAATTTAATTTACACATCACTTGAGAAATACAACAAATTGATTTAATTTCGTACCTAGAATGCATGGCTGTTATATTCATAAATAAGGTTTGAACGGAACTATCGTTAGCGATCGATCTTCCTCTCGAAGAATTACTCTTCATCCTGTTGACGAAAATTTCCACTTGCGATCTAAGACCACTTACGAATTCTTCCATTTGAGTATCGATCTCGCCATTCTCTTGCTTCGCAAGTGCGATTTTTTGGGGCATCGGGCTACTTATATTAGGCGCGGAAGGACTAGTCACGTCAGTTCTCGACGCATGTTCCTCACTTACAGTTTGTCTTTGTTCCCAATACTTGCGGTTCAGATATTTAGCAAGCTCGGGATCAATGTCGTCGTCATCTTGCACTCGCAACGGACTAGGACCCTAATAACAAGTGAATCAGAGAACGGTGAAATGCATATCTCAACGCGCGTTGAAATTTTTAAGTAAAAACATATTAGGAACAAGTACGCCGAAGCATTAATTTCGACAGTTTCCTACGAAATTGCACAACAATTATTAACAAGTAATCATTATCACAATTATCTGTGCAACAAAGCGTCACTCGACACATTTCCAACTTACAGGTGACGGTGGTGGCGAATAAGATTTAGACGCGGTATTAGATTTCAAAGCACTCGCAGCGCGTTTCTTTTCCTTTTCTTTCTGCTCAGCTTCACTTTGACTCAAAGCTATGGCTAGATTCAATTCTTCTTCCTCTTGGAGTTCTTCTTCCGTTTTTCGAACTGGAACCTGTAAAAATATATACAACTGCCCTTACGAAAAAGAATTACTGCCGATCACATATAAAGAGCCAGTAATATAAATATTACCGACAATTACACAAGAATATTATTAGGTGGATTCACAGGAATCATTGAGAATATTATTGGCAATTACACAGAATGCCAGTAATTTTTTCGTACTACCGCCGCAATATATTACCGCCAGTAGTTCTTTTTCGTAATGGTGCTAACTAAATTATGTTAAAATTAAAGCAATTACTAAAAACAAAAAAAAAAAAAAAAAAACTACTTAAACATTTGTTACAAGAAGATAACGACGTGATCATATGTAACAAGTTGCATTAAATAATATTTAAAATATATGTAATTATTATACGTAATATAACGTAGTTATCCATTCTTACACACACAAACGCGCATGCATTAATTTTGTAAAATAATTAACAAGACAAAAAAAAATATATCTGATGTACCAGAGTAGCCATGTTTGTTTACTAATTTGATTAGATGAATAATTTTTGAAATATAGTATGTGCGCGTATGTGTGTAACACACAGCAATCTTTATTCAATTAAGAAGATTAACATACAACGCACGAGCATGTGTTACTTCAAGAGATCGCGTGAAATATATCTCTGTACAAGATTATTATTGTTACATACGGTGTATACGCGATATTTATTGTTCAATAAAATCTAGATACGTACTTGTTGCTGTTGAGCCAAAGTGCTTTTGAGATATTCCACCGGGAGATCGGTATCTTTGCTTTGTGTCGCAGACGGTCTGAAGAAACAACGAAATGTTAAAACAAAATGACGAAACAACAATAAAAGATGAACAAAACGAAAGCTTACTTATTAACTAGGTCGTAGCAAGCTACACAAACTCGCACTTCCTTTTCAATTCCGAATTTTGGCAAAGTAGAGACTTTACTCGAACACTGCGCGCAAAAAACTTGACCGCACGCTCTGCAGTGATGTTTTCGTTGAACCATGCTGAAAGTTACGCGACACCTGTGACACACTTCACCATCCGCCCAGACAGGTGCGGTATCCGCTCTGAACATGGCATCGCTTTCTTTCAAAACAGGAAATTGATATCCTTCAGCCTTCATTATATTTAAAGTATCCTGCGAAAAGTAACCGCGCATCAGAAAAACAAAACAAGCCAAAAAAAAAAGAACAGGGCGAATATTCAACATTCCTTTCACAAGCACGTGATTTCTAAAAGTATTCTCTCACATACGCAAAACCAACAAAACATAACAGAGCAAGTTGCAATCTCACTTGAACGGTCCTGTATTTGGGACTGTTACGAAACGCATGAGCCCAAGCTTGTATCAGCTCCAAAGTTTTCATTCTGACATTCTCGTGAGGAGAAGTTTTTACCAATTCTTTAAGTTGCTCCATATATTGTTTGGTAGCTATCTCATCGTGAATCAGCGTTCCACAATTTTTTACACAGGATTCTAATACCTGAAAAAAAAAAACAGAAATAACAAACACAAATTATTCTTTCCGTTAAGAAAAAAAAAAATTACAACGATAAATTACACATTGTACACACGTACGTATTAAATATAGATATCTTACCAATAACGCATACAGAGCTATATGTGGATTACTATTAATCATCTTTTTTCGTACGGCAGAAAGTGCAACTTTTGGCCTAAATAAATAAAAATGTTTAAGAACACATACCGAGATAACAACGATCCTGTTTGGATACTAGCAACAATACCGAAAATTTGTGACAACAAGAACCAAACAGAAGCACAGAATACAAAAAGTTGATATAAAAACGTATGTGTGCGACTAATCTTACGTTACATTACATCTACAACGTATAATTATTTTTTTTACAAGGATTCCGCTTACTGAACATCGCTCTGACGTATAAGGTCGCAAATTTGCATAATTGCGGGCCAATCTGGTTCCAATTGCAAATTGCTCGTTGCCTTATCTAAAAGTGACGAACGAAACGACAACATTACAAGTTCCGACATTTTGGAAGAATGAAAAACTCGAAAGAAACTATGTGTTACCAAGCAATTTGTCGAAATTCGTCGAACTGCGAAACATTGTCGATAAAACACTCACGCTTACTTTGAATTTGTATCACGTAAGTTTAATTACACAGTAAAAAATAAATGGTTCGCAGCTGCAACACGATATCGAAAATCCTATTTCTCTCCCTCCGGTTTCGGAGTCGAACGACGCATTCGATTGTCTCTTTCAATCTCAAACCGCATTTCTAAAAACAAGTTCCACTCGGCGCTCGGAACGATCGCAAGCGAAAGGCGAGTTTCCCACGTTGCGTCTCATTGGTCAATCGGAACTAACCAATGGGATCGAACAATGGAAACGCGAGCAATACGCTCGCGTTTGTTTGAAGCGTCAAGTGAAACTCGAACCGTCACACACCAAACAACAGCTGCATACGCATAGAATACGACCAATAATAAATGTTGGAAACACAAGAATAGAACCGCGGCTTGAAACTTTGCGCGCGAATTCACTAGCTGTTGACCAATAAGATGACAGATATTTTAGTAAATTTGCTCACTTTAGTAATTTTCACTACATTACACGATACACAATCGATTTCCCGATGTCCGGATGAAAGAAAAAACGCTGAAACTCGGCAAGAAACCAGATTGGCGCACAATCCGGAAAATCGCGAAATCACGCTGATATATCAG
This sequence comes from Pseudomyrmex cubaensis, assembly GCA_014825685.1. NCBI lineage: Eukaryota > Metazoa > Arthropoda > Insecta > Hymenoptera > Formicidae > Pseudomyrmex > Pseudomyrmex cubaensis. The sequence goes on along the minus strand of QVOA01018947.1, from coordinate 1,349 downwards.
CAAAGCTCGCTGATTGGTTGCGTAACAGAACGGTGTTAAAATCGAACGACGATCAACTCAACACTATATAGATATAATACGAATAAAACGTATAATTAAATACATGAAATCCATTACTTTACCGGGTATGATTTTCTTATGTTTCTCAGTCCGCTTCAGTGTAAACTGATGAAATATACTTGAAAAACAACAGTTTAACAATTAGAAATTAAAAATGTTACGTCTAGTGACTTTCTATGTAACATAACAGAACCTAACTACTTGAAAAAAAACAGATTTTTACAATTAAAAATGTTAATTATAAGTCTAGTAACTTAAGAAATATTTTTTAAGTTTTTCATAATTTTCTTATATTTCTCAAGCTGTTTGAATGTAAAATGATAAAATACATAAGGAGAAATAAATGTTGACAATTAGGTATGTTGATTTTCAAGTCTAGTAACTTTTGGAATTTTTCTATTGTTTTAAGTTATTCATGATTTTCTTATATTTCTCAAGCTGTATAAATGTAAAATGATGGAATATAATTGGAAAAATAAATTTTAAAACTGAAGAGTGCTTAATTGAAAGTTTAGTATATTTTGATTTTTATATAAGTCTTTAACGACGTTCTTATTTTTCTAAGTCTGTTTAAGTGTAAATTGATGAAATATACTTCAAAAAAAAATAAATTTTACAAATCAGGTATGTTGAATTTAAAATCTAGTGACGAGAAATTTTTTTAAGTTTTTGAATGATTTTCTTATTTTTCTACGTTCGTTTGAAAGTAAACTAATGAAATATACTGAAATAAATAAATTTGAACAATCAGGTATGTTCAATTTTAAGTTTAGTGACTTTTGAGAATTTTGTTAAATATTTAATAATTTTCTTATATTTCTCAAGTTGTGAAATAATAAGTTGTGAAATAATAATGTTAAGAATGTACAATGATAGAATATATTAGAAAAAATAAATATTAACATTACGGTATGTTCTATTTTAAGTCTAGTGACTTTTGGAAGTATTGTTAAGTTTGTAATGATTTTATTTTTTTATTTATTTTTTTTGTTACATATTTCTCATTTTCTTGCGAACTGAAGGAAATGTACAACTTTAATGTAAACAAATTTTCAAAATTGTGAGGTTTTTTTTTTTTTTTTCAACTTGAAAGATTCATAACTTGTATTATTGCAGATAGAGTCGGACCAGAGAATTTTTTTCGTTTTAACTCGACAAGATATACAACTTTTGTTTAAAGTATTGTTTTGATATTATGACTTTTTTTTTTCTTTTTGAAGCTTCGAAAATTGGTAACTTTAACTATGAGAGATGGAGAGTCGGACCATATAACTTTTTCTTTCTAACTC
>QVOA01018913.1:0-23710 GCA_014825685.1 Pseudomyrmex cubaensis | reverse complement strand
GTAGTTTTTTACGACGGTTTTAGCCGCTGGTTTTAGCCGTATTTCCATAAAAGTGGAACTCAAAGGCCGTTCTACATTAAACGCAAGTCGCAGATCTCGTGGAATTGACTAATTGCAGAGTCAAATCAGCCAATCGATCAACGTGATTGATCAGTTCCACGAGACCAGCGACTTGCATTTAATGTAAAACGGCCTTGAGTTCCACTTTTGTGAAAATACGGCTAAAACCAGCGACTGAAACCGTCGTAAGAAACTACAATGGCATGGCCGCTCTCAGGCTTCTCTGTTCACTAAAATCTATACTTTACGTCACATGTGCTATAGATGACTTTCAGCATTGGCAGTGAATATCGGAACACAAATAAGAGAAAGAGAGAAGAGAGGGAAATTTGAAGTTTGAATGAGATAGACATAAGTTAGGTTAAGTGGAAATTTTGACATTTGTGAAAAACGCGAGCGAAGTACGCGTACATAGCACGAAGATTTTTAGGAAAAACTCTTATATGCTTAAGCGTTTCTGTGAATCAACTCTTCGTACTATGATATCATGGTAGTACCTAATCTAACACAAAAGTCCAACAGAACAGTCAGCAGAGCGGCCAGTAAACTACACTATTTTTAGCAGCGTAGTCAGCACAGAAGCAATACAGCAAGCGAAAAGCATCGTGTGCCGCTGGCTTAACACTTAAATGTTACGATTATTGTGACATATATATTGATAACAATGTATAACTCATGCGAAGAAAAGGATGTTTTGCAATGTCCGTACAATAAATATCACTTTGTATCAGTACTGAGATATTCGCGGCATCTTGTAAAATGCGAGAAGGTAAACTCCAGATTATATTTCTCTATACCATCATGTATGTAACAACACGATCAACTGTCAAATTTTTCTAGAACTATCCGAATAATTTGAAAGTGATCTGTCCGTACAATGCGACTCATCGTTTAAACAAAATCCATATCGGACAACATATCAAGCATTGTCCTGCAAGAACGACTGTTGAAGCATATTTCTTTCCATGTAAGTATTCCAAAGTTTTTTTTTTTTTTTTAAATTTGCATGTTTAACACCTCTTACATTGAGAGTGTGTACAAATTTGTCCAACATCGATAAATAAATATTGACGAGTATAAATATTACTGATTCTAAAATTTTGTCATGTAATAAATGTAATATTTTAGTAAACGATCACAACAAAAATGACACAAAATTGGAAGAACACAGCTCTGGAACTGAAAATAATGTTGAGGACATTTCAGAAGATCTAGAAGATCCTGAAAACTCTTTAAGTTATGCATTAGAAAATACATTATCATTGGAAAAAGATAAAAGATTAGTTGATAACTTTCAAGATAAATTTGAATCCATGACAGCTTCTGAATCATTGTCTAATAAAAAGGAAGAAGAGATACATGACAGAAAAACTAGACAGAGAATGGGTGATGATTATAGTGGTTTTCTTGATGATAAATCAATTGTCTCAAGAGAAGTGTCAATGGTTGGTAGAAGGGCTATTGGACGAGGCAAGATATCTAATTATTCTGACAGTTTAATTGATGAATCTATCAGAGGAGAAGAATCATTAGTTGGTTTAAGAGCTATTGGTAGAGGTCAACCAATATCTAGCCATGTTGAGCGTTTTAGAAGATTCAGGATGAAAGGAGGAAAAACTGGAGGAAGAATACCTAAGATTATATGAAACAGAGAAATATAGAAAACACATTTCCAAAACTTGATTCCTCAAAATAACAATATAAAGTTGCCAAGATGTGAAGATGAACAAGAAGTATCATAGTTTTCCAGTTTTGCGTTTATTAATAATCATTAATAAATACTTCGATATTTTTTATTTTTTATAGTTTGTATAATTATCTTATTATTTACATTTTACGAGACTCCAATGAAGTTTCTAACATAAGTATAAAAGAATTCTGTTGATATGTAGAATATGTTCAAATATGAAGTTTGAATTGAACAGAAAGAGATTTATTTGTATATTAACATATACAAATATAATATCTTTTATATCTTTATTTTCTCTATATTGTATTATTTTGACACTTTGATTTCAGATTTTCATTTTTAATATTATTTCACACAGCATATATTACGAACCATGGTTACGAACATTTTTTTTTTTTTTTTTTTTTTTTTTTTTTTTTTTTTTTTTTTAGACAAAAAGACATACTGCACAAAAGTATACAACAAAATGTGATATACATTTCTTATTACCAAACGTTATCAAAATGTTATCAAAAATGTTATTTTTATAGAGCTAATTAAAAATGTAACTGATTATATTATGCATACTAAAATGATAATACATACTATGTTGATGCAGATTTTCAGTTATTAATCTGGCTACATATAACAAAATAATGAAAATAAACATTTGGAGTACATCAATTTGTATTTACAATGTTTTGTTAACGGTAAAGCAATAAATAGTAGATGTTAATTAACAATTATATTTTTAGTAGCTCTAATAATACGACATTATTAGAGCAACTAAAAATATAATTGTTAATTAAGTAAATGATACTAAATATAAATGCAACATATTTTTACTTTTACAAAAAAATTAAATGTTATCAAATTGATGTGATTTTTTCGGAATGCTGAGCATATACAATACAACAGAATGTAAAAAAAGTAATCGACAAATAATACATAAGAAATAGTTTGATAATAATTTACTTTTGTAAAAAAAAAAAAAGAAAATTATATACATTTACATAACAAATAATTTTGTGTTTTTGTTTGTATGTGTATGCATGCTTACTTACACTCAAGAAAATATATTTTTGTAATAATATATGTGTACACATATAAATACATATGTATTCGTGTAGAAAAAACAATGCTATAAAGGTAATATTTTTGAATAAAGAAGACACAAAAAATAAACGTAATTTCTTTTCTTGAAAATAAAAATAAAAAAAAAAAAAACGATGCTTGCATGCCACTAAGTTTAATATTCTTATATCGCGCGAGTCGAATTTATCGTATTTGCGATGTACTCATTAAGGTCGGCATATACTAATGATGTCAATCGCATTGTGCACGAAGTGCGTATTTATATACATATATATATGTACATATATACATATACATATACATATATATATCTATATATACACACACATATAATGTATTTCTCTAACAGTTTTTTCGATTTTTCTTGCGATTTCCCTTCCTTTGCCATAACGACAAAGAACAATATCGGTAAAGCAATTAAAATTCTAGAATATTGGTTGTTTTTTTATAAGATTATAAGTGATAAAAAAACAAGATTGCATATTCAATTTGCTGTGAAATCAGTAAATCATAAACCTTATGCATAAAGTTTTACGTCAATATCGTTTTATTTTTAAATGTCGAGTTCGTGGAAGTATATAGTAGTTACTCATATTTTACTATATAAGTTTATAACTATTTAACATAATGTTTTTTGCGGGATATGGTTGAGGCATGTTTACCCGCTACAACGCATACATCAAAGGACGTAAAAAGTAAAGGAGCTTATTAATGAATAATTCTTTTTTTTTTATAATTTTAGTTTCTGACACATAGAGCCAGCAATTATTTACAAGTTTCTAAAGTATGTTTTTTGGAGCAATAGTGGCAGTTCGCTAGCTGCAGTCTGTTAGTATTTTATTGTATAAAAACTGTAAATTTGTTTTTATTGAGCGCAACTGTTGCACAATAGCGAGATCATTGCACTATAAATTGTCAACTGCACTAGTTCAACACATCAGACGATACGTTCGGTCAGCTCTGATTGACAAGTAAAATGTATACACTTTTTGCCGGACTTCGATACTTATTAAAATGTATCGTATAATATCGATTACAGCAATTCGATCGTAATTCTTATCCTTCTCACTTTACTATTATATATCTTTACTTTGCATCCTTGTCACCTTATAGCACCTTTTTATACATTTGTCGATTTTTTCTTTTGCTGCTTCCACACAGATATTCTTTCTTTTAGGTCGAGCACTGTAACATCGAAAACAGTGATAATATAAATTTTTTAATAACTTTTCTGTATTTTCAAAATGAAAACAAAACAAGAAAGCATACTTGGTGTGAGCATGTCTTCGCTAAGTGGTTGTCGACTGAAAGGATCTGTGGCGCTGTTGAGTAAGTGTCTAATAATAACCGCTTTGTCCATGACAATGCCAGATGGCAATTTAACTGGATCCTCCATAAGAGTGTCCATCAATGGATCTCGGAATTCCTCGGGAGCGTCGCCGTAATCTGCGTCACGCGCGCGATTATCTCGCGCAATTATTGCTGCGCGTTCCGCGAGCGCTATAAACCTTTCGATTTCCGTGGTAGTTTTAATCGCCGATCTTTCTAATCTACTCGCAGCATCGGTGAATAACTCCTTACAGAACGAACGCTGCAACGTAAATTACAAAAAAAAATTATTTAGAATAAAGCTTACATACGTACGTACACGATAAAGAAATCGGAAATCGCTCACTTCATCACTGGCTAAAGCGGCAGCAAACTCGTCACAATCGAGATGAAGATATATGTCAACTAATTGGCTGAGTAATATCCTCGGTTGCCAACCGTACTTCTGCGGTTTTCTCACTCTCAGATTTTTGCACTTGGGTCCGCACAACTGTTGCAAATTGAAATTCAGCATGGCACATAATCGCCCGACCAATTCCGGTCGTAAAAACGGCTCCTTGATATCGATTGTCAGATAATGAAACATGGCAACAGTTTCTTTGGCCAGTGTAAGATAGGATTTCGCTTGTCTCTCGTCCGTTGTTAATTGCCTTGTCCTCGATTGTTGTTGCTCCTGAGTTAGCGCGCCCCACGCGCTCGTGTCCGACATAAGTTCCTGCACTTCGTGTATACGCTTCAACGATTCCAAACTTTCGTCCAGCAGGAAAGTGGTATCATTCATCAGCATATTAACAAACTTGACAAATTGTTTGCCGTTATTGCTCTCATTGATGATCGATGCTCGGTGAACCGGACTGTCCCACATCGATTTCAATATCAGACTTATATGATAACGTATTGAAAATTTGTCGTAGAACTCGGAACTATAGCCGGTGGTTTCAACGTCGGTATAAAATTTCATAAGATATGACGCCAAAAATATCTTGGAAATTGGATGTGCCATCACTTGTTCACAAAGAGATTCCGTTCTTCCCTACAATAATAATACGTATATGTGTAATACACATTTAATATATAATATTCATAAACAATTCGAGTTTCATATATAAAAAACTTACCTGAACCTGAACACCAGGATTTATCACAAAGAGGACCTCGATGATTTTTGCAATTAGATATGGATTTCGTATACAATGCGGTGTACACACGACAACTAGTAACCAAGTGATAAGTGAATTATCCATATTATTTGTTACCACTGTGGGACAAAATCTACAAATACAAAATTATATTATTATATAATAAATATATATAAAAGTAAAATATCCACAATTAATGATATAATAATAACTTACTGGAGTGTGAATAATAAGAATTCCGCAATATCCTCCACGTACCATTCCGGTAATGCTGTAAATTTGCATGTAATTTCCTGAGGAAGCGGAAGTTCAGGAAGAGGACTACCCGGTGGTGTTTGTGTCAAGAGACTCAGCAAGACATCGGCCACGGATATATAAAAGTGTAAACATCTTCGCAGAAAAACCGGATCTATTAGACCCGCATCCGCGCACAATTTCGATTTAACTAATCGCTTTAATTGTTGTTTCCACTGTTTGATCAAGTCTTTATTATGTTCCGCGAAAGGACTGTCTTTCCATTGAGGTTCCGCGGCTTGTAAATCGTCGAGCATCTTTTGCAAATCACGTAACGCCCGCAGTTTTCTCTGATACTTTTGTAACGCCGGTATTAGCGCAATGTGATGACAATGTAGGGTGAGGAACCAACATTGAGTTGGAAATTTTGCTTCCGACCACTTGTGCGTTTTCTCCAGATTTTTCTGCCACTCCGCGACTTCTTGAGAACTGAGTTTCAGTCTTGTATCGTTCTTTATCTCGACGAGGCTGGAGGGATGAAATGGATACAAAGGATCTATTGTATCTAGTTTGATCTTTACGGAGAGCAATTGCAAAACTGACAATAAATTCAGCATAAATCCATCTCCGGCCAGGGAGAATTCTTCTGTTTGTATTTGCGTGCGTTTTTCGTTGAAACGAAGCAACGTCGACAAATACACTAAAGTTTCATCACGGCAGTTGCTGTTCTGAAGTATCGCGTGAAACATTTTATATAACGAGGTTCTGACACTTTCCAATTCTTGTTGCAGAGTCAGATTCACCGATTTGTCCGTAACAGGATTCCCGCTGAAGAATTTTTCCGCCACTTTCGGCTGTTCTTCCGCGAATATTGATACCGAGAGGAATGGACCAAAAAACGAGGTCTTCGTAAGTTCTCTACCAGCAGCCGAAGTCAAAGTAGCGGGTAAAAATTGAATCTGACACGTTATCAAACGGCAAATTGGACGTATATTGCCGCTCGCACCGCAGCGAATTTCTATCAATTCCTCCAGTGCCTCGAGCGGTCTTCTATGTGTATTGCAGACCAAGCTCGCTTGCTGCATCGCAAGATATAAACCTTGCAAAATCGGTGTGAATATTTTGGTGAACGCAGGTAGATTTGTATGAGTTCTAGCCACAAGCTCGTGAAGATAACCTCGAGGTAAGGTTTGCAATAATATCGGGTAGAGCAAGTGAGTGTTATGCATGAGCGAACGCGAAGACGAGCGCAGTACTTGGGGAGTACCGAGTATTCCTTGTAAAACGAGACTGGAATATTGAACACATTGCGCTCTCAAATTTGTCAATACATCAGAAAGAGGAGGTATGCTCGACCGCTAAAACATGCGCACAAATATCGATTAATGAATTAATTAGTTGTATAAGTGTGTGTGTGTGTGTGTGTATGTGAGAAATTTGCACAGTTTTATATATATTATGTATACCTTTGGATTATTTCTCTCCTCGATCGCAACTCTTGAATAACAGTCTAACAAATAAGTTAAACTTTTCGGTTGGGATGACTTGCTGCCTATAGGCACTGGTATTGGCGGCAATTGATAAGATGGAAGAGGAACGACAGGACTTAGCATAGGACTCGCTTGGCTATTTGGACTGTCTTCATGATCCAACGACATGTCCACCGTGACATCCTTCAAAGGATCTTCCCCTCGCGAAAACATACACAAAATCTCCATTAAGGCCTGATTGATAATATCTTTAAAACTTAGCGTATGTGCTGCTTTCTGCGTGTAAGCTGCTGTTTGCGGCAAAAATATACTTCCCTCCGCAGGACTTCTCCACGATATGCACAAGATACGCGATATGACTGTGTATATGTAATCTGTTGTGATCTCTATGCTAGAACTCGTTGTCTAAAATTCAGCAGAATTAAAAACACAGAGATAAAAAAAGTCATAATTAACTAAATCCAATTGTAAAGACAATAAATATGTTTTTATTCTATATAAAAATAACTTACACGTGATCTTGTAACGAATGAATATTTTCTATCAGATTCTTCCACTTCCATATTTTCAATTCCGGAATCGACATCTATTCCAGAAGTAAGACTTTGTTTATCACTGCTTTCCTCTACTTCCATTAAGACATCAGCACGCTGTGATTGTTGTTGGATAGAAGGAGATATCGACTCTGCAAATACTTTTGATGGACCTGGAGTGCTTGGAGAAATTGGAGCAGTGGTGTTAGATGAACCAGCAGGTGCATTATTAGTGTTCAAGCCTGCTAAACGAGCTAATCGTCGTTTCCTCATCTAGATCAAAATAAAATAAAGAAGTTGTAAGACTCTAACTTAATAAAAAACATTGATAAAAGATGCTTTTAAAAGACAAAAAGACATAGCTGTGCTCTGAGTAATATAAATATCTTTATTATTGTAAGCAGTTATTTTTATCTGTTGATTGCAACTTGTAACAAAAACAAAGAATAATTTGCTATACATTAATATCATTAAAAGGAACTTCTTTTTCTTTCTTATAAAATATAAATATTACATAAAGTTTTATATAAACTTTTTTTAAAACCAAAACATTATAAAAAAATTAGAATCTTATAATACAAATGTATGCTGTATGATCTTGTTGCATACAAAGCAGACAAAGAAATATGTTGGTATAAAAAATACAATAAAAACAAAAGAACAAACTTAAGAATACAATTATAAAGAAAAAAAAAATAAAATGATTAAAAAACAAATATCTGTTGGTACAAAATTTTTGAATCTGTTAAATAGTTACTTTACAATAAATAAGTGAAGAACTAACAAGATTCTCTTAAAAAATATTATTGACATAAAAAGCATGGGGTGTTATACAATTTTTTAAAATTTTCACACTTATACTTAAATAAAGAGACAAGGATTGTTAATAAGATACTATCAAGAAAACTTACAAAAGCATATGCAAACAATGAGCTTGCATTCTTTGACTTTATGAACTATAGTTTCTGCATTTAAAACAAACAAAAGACTTATGTATATGTATAGAGATTTTAAGGACGAGAGAAAGAGAAAGAGAAAGAGAAAGAGAGAGAGAGAGAGAGAGAGAGAGAGAGAGAGAGAGAGAGAGAGAAAGACAGGAAGAGAAAAATCACAAAATGTAGTTGAAAGGAATAGATATTCGTGACAACAAATCGAAGATCTGTGTTCTCGTTTTTACTGTGTTACACTCTTTGCACTTCGGAACGATTGTTGGAGGGAAAAGGAGAAAGAAGGAAAAAATCGCGAGACGAGATCGAGGAATATCGGGAATCATGCGGGATTGAATCTCGGATCGATCGGAAATCAGCGAAATATCGAGAAAATCGTAATGGATTTTCCACTTACTTCTTCTTGGCTTAACTCGCTCATGGCGATTGCTTTTTTCCGTCAGATTGTTGTCTATGTCAAAACTGGCTCAGCTTAGGCTCGACCTGAGTACTCGCACACTTGCCACTGCCGCGTATAATACGCGCAAAAAAGGGACTCGTTCGTTTGTATGACAAACTCGTGGCCGAGATGTGTCAGAAATTTCGACAGTCACTCCACATCTGTTTGGCGTTTGGACGTGAATGCAGTGGTCTTGCGTTGAATCACGGCCAGTCCAGGCCAGTCAGGCTGCTCTCGCTGCGTCGTCGATTCTTCAAAACAGCTGAGCAACCAACAAGCGCGTCGACAGGTCGACACGCGCTTTGCGGCTCTCTCGTCTATTTGCAAACGCCATCTACAAATCCAGAGGTAAACTTTTATAGCAGTCCCTGTTACATTTTATGTAATTAGGACAGTCCAGCTGTTGCCGAACAGTTGCCGCAGATATCGGGACGAGATCGGATTGACTGGCTATTGGTGGAATTTATGAATGCTTCGATGACTTCTGACGAGATGAGTGCCGGAGAAGTAATCGATTTTTCAGCGCTCGGTAAGTCAATCTACGCTTTAATTTTTTTTTTTTTTTTTTTTTTTTTGACGGATTAGACAAATGCTCGTTCAGCGTTCGATGGTCATTATATATACATAGGTACGTGTAACTACTACCGATTGTTTCTTTCTCGTCGTTGTATGTGCTGTCGACGTACGCAAAATTTGTCTCGATCGATTATTTTTTTAATAACTACGTTCGACATTCGCAAATCAAAGACGTCGGAAGTATAAAACCAAGTACATTGCTAATCCATTAGTCAGTCACATTGGACAATAATAAACAAATTTCTTAGTTAAAAAATATCCCGACGCTTCCAATTTGCAATATCGAACATAATAAAAATTGTGTAAAAATTAAGTTATCGATCATACGATATAGAATAAGTTTTTTTCTTCAAATTGACCGATTAATCGCATTATATGCAAATGCAGATTTTACAAGCAATGCGATTAATCAATTGATTAATCATTATTAAATAGAGAAATTTGTGCCTATATCATTAAGTGTAATTTAAAGATCGCCTGTTCAGATGATAATAATTAAGCAAATAAGCTAAATCTTCGGCAAATCCGGCAGGCGTTTAAACATAATCTTCTATTTAATTGTTATAGTTTTCTTTTGTGCGAATTGTTTGCTACATTTACTTATGCATATACGTTACATAAATCAATAAGAGAAAGAAAACATATCAACATATTCAATATGTTTTGAGTTGCAGTTTCTAATATGTAAATTTATACATACATTGCATGTTAAAAAATAGTAAAATTTATATGATGTTATGCACAAATTTTAAATTAAAAAATGTAATAGTAAATAGTAAATTGAGACTCGCACGCAATATATAATGTTGCGTAACATTTACTTGACATTCGCGTTCGTTTGTATCAACAAAACTCGAAAGAAGTTAATTACTAGATTAGATAGATTTGATTAATTGTAAGATAAAGATAGATAGATAGATTAGATAGATTTGATTAAGATAAAGATATAGATATGTACAAACATTATTAATTGATAATATATTTTTTTATATTTTAACTAAAAATAAAAGTAAAAATTCGCAACGAGATATCTTTATCTTCAAACTTTGCGTATAATTTGATTGATTGCGCAAAGTTTCGCGCATAAATATGGCGACCCACAAACGTACGAGGGTAAGTGTTCGCTTTGTGTCCACTAATCTTTTTTTTGGCTGTATGAATTGACAAATCCTTTTCTACGATTCAAGTATATACAATAAGAGATCCGGGAAGTTTAATTTTATATTAAAAAAATGAAAAAGATTGAATATTTTTGAACATTTTTTTTGTTTTGTTATATAAATTTAGACTTCCCAGATCCCTTATCGTATGTACTTTAATTGTAGAAAAGGATTAATCACACACAATCCATACAGTTAAATAAAAAGATTAGTGTGCAAAAAATTCAGTTTTATATTAAGAAGAACATACTGTGGTAACTTTGAATGACTTTTAAAAGTTTTATCTTTCATCAATCAAAATTTTTTTCTTAAATTGAAAGGGGTACTTTTCAGTCACTCGTCGATAGTATTCCATAAACTTAATAACTTTTATATTAAAATATTGTTCGAAAAAACTTAACCGATGTCGAGATTTCGAAACAAAATTAGTTAAAATAAAAATTATGGAAAAAATCGTTTTACTATTAGAATCAGTTCAAAATGTTCAAAATGTTTACTATACTTTATCCCACACATGCGTGTAATTTTTGTGAAAAGCTTGCTTGGAAAAAGAAAAGTGAAAAAGCTAGCTTATTTTCAGCATTTTACCACTCGAGAAAACATGATAGAAGAATAAAAATTAATTTTTGCGAAATAACCGTTCAGAGTTAGAAGAAAGCTCAGCAAGCTTTCCACAAAGACTATAGGCATGTCTAGAATAACAGAATAAATATTTTGAATACACTTATTGTAATAGTAAAAAGATCTTTTCCATATTTTTTGATTAATTTTGTTAATATCTCGACAACACAGTTGAGTTTTCGAAAAATACTTTAATACAAAAGTTATTAAGATCATTAACCGGCTGCTTAATCGCATTAAATTGAGTAATGTCGACAGAGTGACCCTTTGACTCCAAAGTACCCCTTTCCGTTTAGGAAAAAACAATTTTGATTGGTAAGGTGTAAAAGAAAATTTTTAAGTCATTCAAGGATTACTATAATATGTCTCCTTTAATATCCTACAATTTTGATACTAGATGTTTTCCTCTCTCTAACCGTTTTTTGAGAAAAATGTGCTGACCATTTTATCATTCAGACTCTCACTCTGTACGTACATATATATATATATATATACACACATTTATTATCTGAAATTACTCAATATTTCTCGTTAAATGCTTCATGTTTTTTTCGATTGCGTTATATTAAAGTAAAAGATTTAGTTACTGTCAGTGTTCCTATATTACTGGTAATCAAAATTTAAACGATTTTTTAATTATGAAAATTTACATGTTATTAGAACAAATTTCAATAAAATTTTTAACAAATATAAATTATTGTTATAGTGAATAAATAGAAATTAAAGCCGAAGTACTAATTTAGAAAATACTTTAAAGTTGGAGAAGTACGTTTTTTTCCTGATCACATTCATTATTACTAAGAAAGTAGTAGTAGTAAAAGTTTTAGACGCAAAAAAAAAAAAAGAAAAAGAAACTTTACGCAGAGAAGAAGCCTGACAGAAATTGACAGTAATATGATCATTTAGTTGGTACCGGCCCAGTGGTCTCGCGTCCCAAGTGCAGGGACTACGAGCAGGAAAGTTCCGAGTTTGAATTTACACAAAAATCCTTCGGATTTTTCCGGGCTGGTTTCATTCAGTCGAATTTATCGACTGAAATCCAAGCTGAATGCGAGCCTTTGTAGTAGTTCGGGATCCACCTAAAATTTATAAGTCCGTCACGCTACAAGTCCCTTCAGTTTCGAGGTTGGGCGCTAGGCTAACAACCTCACCTCATAAAAAGTTGTATTGTTAGACCAGAAGTCAAATCTCTGGGAGGCTAGGGTTTATTATGCTCCACTGAAGAGGAGCGCGAATAAAAGGAAGAAAAAAATGGTCATTTAGTTATCAGTATTAGAAGCCACACGATTGAGAAAGTGACTGTATTAGGCACATTTGTTATGTTCACTATAAATTAATTGAGAAATAAAAAATCAATTTAATATTTCCTATTTTATCCTTAAATTTCATACTAAAGAGAAACTGAAAAAAAATTAAGACATCAAAATATCACCGACCATATATGTACTTAATGTAATTAAAGTGTCTGCTTGATATGTCAGTAATTGAGTCTTTTACTCTAGTTATGCCGATCTTTGTAAGAATGACCAATGATGATTTTATTCTAAGTAGGATATCGTGTAATATTACATACAATATCGTTTTTATTACTTAAACTGATTAATCGAAGTTATACTATACTATTATACTATTAAATAAAATATTTCATCATAAGTTTATTTTTCAATAAGCTAAAAACGGCTTGCTAAGCGATTCGTGTTTTGCAGACGCGGACATTCAAGAGCTGTTAAAGTCGAGCGCGGCAGTGCGCGAGAACTCATATTCGCCATACAGTAAGTTCAAGGTCGGCGCCGCGATGCGATGCGACGACGGCAGTATCGTTCGGGGCTGCAACGTGGAAAACGCGTCCTTTCCGGCCGGTGTGTGCGCCGAGACTACGGCAATTGCGACCGCCGTGTCAGAAGGAAAAAGGAAGTTCACGGCATTAGCGGTGGTCGCCGAGCAAGAAACTACAACTTCGTTCACAACACCGTGCGGCGTGTGCAGGCAGGTCATCTCCGAGTTCGGTAACATACCTATTTACTTGGCGAGAACCGACATGAAGAAGGTTCTACGAATTAAAACGAGCGACCTGTTCCCACTTCCGCCATTCCTCACGTACGGCACAACGGTTTTGTAATCTATTTTTTTACGTTGAGACAAACGTTCGATTTTACGCAGAGGCTATAACGAAAAAAAAAGAAACTTTGTATTTTTTTATATATATGCAAAATAGTAACGCAAAACCGTACTAAATTTTTCTCTAATGATGCGCTTCAAAATCGAAGATTTCACTGTGAGGATATATGCTGTAAATCTTGTATGCGATTTTCTGTAACGCTTGAATTTTATTTGGATGAAATCTAAATCGATGATGGAAAGTATTTATTTACAATGATGTGGTGTGTATATATATATATATATCGTAGAGTTTATAATATAATAAATCTATTTAATACAATCACATGGCAACGTAGTGAAGTGACAAGAAAATCAAAGGAACTCTCGCTAATAATCTTGTTTTCCCCAACACGTCAAAATTATATGATTTTGAAATTATATATAAGACAACATAAACTACCACTCAAATATTTGTAATATTTGTAATATTTGTATAGTTGCATTTAGAACGGACGCAACATTGTTGATAAACATACGTTGACAACATGTTATCTCATTTCTTTGTTGGCTTTTGGGGACAACAGTCGCGTTTAGCAGATTATTGCTTGTCGTTAACATATGCTAGCCAATCGCAGACATCAAACACACAGCGTTAAATTCTGCTGAATGCAACTAATAAATTGTTTCAACTTATCGACAATGTTGCATTGCCTAAACCAAGCATATATGATAGTGAACATTCTATTTACTATGAGTTATTATTTTACTCCCATTTACATACCAATTTCGTAGCAACAGATTATATGTACATTATTATAATCGTAAAACTCAATGTGATTAGTAATTTGGTAAAGTTATAAAAAATGCAGAACAAATTGCACACGTACGTGACCAAGTCTTGACAAAGCTTATCCTCACTTTTACCAAAATGGGCACCTGTAATACACACACTTGTTATATTGTATTTATTATATTACATATGCTATTATATATGTACTATAAATTTTTATTCTTATATATATAATCTATCTTATAAAAGGTTTTATATAAGTCATATTCAAGTATGTATATCTTTTTTCTTTCTTGTAAAATTGACAAATTTTATAATTGCATATAAATAAATTTATATACATATGCATCGCAAAAGATGAGTGTTACAAATTTATGAAAACATGAGCAATAAATAAAATAATTAAGCATTTCCTAATCTTTCTATGTCATTGAGATTACGTACCATCCGATGTAACATTGACAGAGATTTTCGTTATTTGTAGCTTGCTGTATTAATAGATCGACTTGTCGTCGAACGCTGAGAGTTTCTTCGTGTGAAAAATCACGTCCCGTTAATTTGTCTCTGACTCTCGTTATTATCGCCAGAGCCTTCTTGTTCAGTGCTTCTGGTTGATTATTATCGCCTGCAAGTATTGCAAAAGCAGAGGATAAATGTATGAACAAATTTTGTTAATTTTTTTTTTTTTTTTTTTTAAGATTTACAGAAGATGAATAAGAATTATACACACCACAAGATATATCATATATCATTTATGTAGAAATAAGTGTATTATTAAGGTTGTCATTGTATAATTTTTACCTCCATTTTCGATACTACACGGCACACTCTTCTTTGGTAATGTAGAGGTAAGAGAATCAAGCATATCCCCGTGTTCCTGGCTGCTGCTGGCGCTCATACCTTGAGCATCTGAACGTTTGCCTTTGGGTACCGTGTTGTCCATTAGTCTCCAATTGAGAAGAGGATCATAAACGAACGCTTCCAAGACCGCCATCAAGCTGTCTTTATTTCGATGCAGCACAGACATGACGGACTCGCAAGTCCTTCGGTACGTTCCTTCGATACCGGTCACTTCCATCGCGTTGATTAGCATCCGTGTCAATCGGAATGGTATTTTTTCCGGAAATTTCTCGCGCGTCATCGCCACTTCGAAGCAATCTCCGAAGTCAATGTGCAATATCTTACCGCTAAGACGGTCCAACATTAAGTTAGACGGGTGACGATCCCCGAGACCCAATATATATCCTACCATAGACATCACAGCCAAAGAGCGTGTGTAATTCGTCCTTCGGTCAAACCACACTTCGCTCGAAGGTGACTTCAACCACAAGAGCCGGGCCAAGTCGTCGCCATGCGTGTGTTCAAGTGCATGTTCGAATACCTCAACTTTTTGCATAAGCATGAGGTGATCGTAATCAGGTGCCATCTAAAAATGTAGTACGGTGAAGTAATACTGTGCATTAAAGATTTCAGTTCAAGAATTACTTTTTTGTGAAAATCTGTCACACAAAAAATACATACTCGTAACATTATTCTATGTTCGATATTTAACAATATCTTTTTCTTCTCTCTGTAATCTCTGATAAGAGTGTGAAGCGTATCACAATGCGGCACCCAACCGATAAGCCCACTATTTGTGGACAACGGAATCACAGCATATCTCTGCAAAATCGAACAAACGTTAAGTAAAATTTAGTAAAATATCGCACGTAAATTTCACACATCTTTATTTGTAATTTATTTCAAACTTACTTGAATCGTTAGATTTCTCCGGAAAGTATCGGGATCGTGCAATAAAAGGGTATTTACCAAGCCAAATAACTGCATCACTCTTTCATCCTGTCTTAGATCTTCATGACCTTTTAAGAGGAACATGTAATCCTTACCATTACTACCTGTAAATACATTAAGTTTCAACATATATTTACTTCAAAATATCTAAACTTATCCTGATATAGGCTGACCTTTGATACACAGTTTCCTTGGTCTCTGTTTGCTAGTTATTACTTGCATAGAACTGTGAATACTTGCTATTCTCACTATGGGCTGACCAGGACTGTAACTTCCTGGTACGGCCAGCTCCAGGTCTCGGCAAACGAGCAATTTCGGACTGACGTATTGCAATTCTAGACTCGTCAGTTGCGGTAATTGTCGAGATATTCTCCGAAAAACGTGATAATATATATCCCAAGCTTGATTCAGGTCTCTAACATTTCGAGACGCTTTGTATCTTTGACACCAGTCTTGTGCTTCTGACAGATCCCTCCCGTAAGCTTGATTAAAGGAAGTCTCTTTTAGGGTTTGCGGTCCTCTCTCGAGCATGGCATGTAAAGGTTCCAGCGTGTCGAACATCCCTCTGACGTTTCTTTCTCCGAAGTACAATCTACTGGCTTCTTCTAAGCCTTCGTGCCATAATTCGTGCCATAAAATCGCGACTCTAATGAGCTCGTCACTCGCCATCATTGCTTGCTGGACCAATGTTGGACTGTGCTCGCACATGCTTTTTAAGATTTTGTTGGCCGCGGTCTTTCTTGCATGACTGGCGCTTTTCGAAGCTACAGTTAATGGATAAACCAAAGCCTGAGGATGTGTCTTCCCTATATCTATTAAAAGATGATGTATGCAACGTCCGACTAACACTCTAGGTGTATCGATTCTAGCTATGAGTTGTGGAATAACTTGCAGCCAAGTGTTTATCTCTATTAATCTTATGCCTTCGACGACAGCATCATATACCTCGGGCCATTGACCGTAATCAAACCAAAGTGTTAACAGACGAAGAGTGTCTTGCAACGAATTACCGTCTGATAAGTTAATAGATCTGAAAAAACCTTCTACTGCAGGTACAGTAAACTGAGATATATATTGCGAGCTGGAAAGATTATTGCGCGCTCCATTGCCAGATGCAGCTTCTGTGGATACCGAATCGTTGCCCTGCTGATGTTTATAAAACAGAACGGTTTCATAATTGGTATATGCGAAAGCGTGCCACGCTTTGTACCATGTAGGATCGTGTTCCGTTGCCGCAGCATAGTAAGACAACACCGCGTGAATAGAATGCTCGTTTATGCCTTGCAAAGCTTCCAACCACTCGCCAAGCTTAAGATAACACCGAGCGAGCAATCTTTTTTTGTTTTCGTGCTGCTTTTCATCCTCTTGATTTATAATCGCCGCTGTCGCCGGCTGCAAATAAGTCTGTACAAATCGCTGAAGCTGATTGTAAGCTTCCTCGCGCTTATTTGCGACCCATAAGTGCTTGCAGTAAGCGAAAGTTACTTGAGGATGAGTCGTTGGCAGCGGTTGATCCGGAATTAAAGAAGGATCTGTGCCCATTAGCATAACCAACGTTTTGTGACACAGCATTAAACTACCGCTCTTTCGACAGAGACTGGCATACTTGAGCCACGTGTACATGTCGTCCTGCGGTGAGACTACCAAAGTGTGCACTTGTATGATCTTCTGCCAGTCTTCTACTATTTTCTGCCCACCTTGAAGTCTCTCCCACCACATAGCCTTTATAGCTACCCTGCGTTCAGGTACCAATTTAAATTGTATTACTTCTTCCAACTCTGCCAATTTCTGCACCTCTACCATAGCGTTATACGCCCGCTGATAGCTCTCGCCAGCCATAGCGGTCAACTCGGTGTCCAATAAATCTCTCGCGCTGTCGATAAGTTGATGCGCGACGTTATATTGTTCGTCGTGAATCGCCAATACTGCTCTGTAAAATGCTCCGTCTTGGGTATCTTTTGATATCAGCGAAACATATTTCTGCATACTCTCCCACTGACCCAGACCCCACGCTGCAGCCGCAGCCATTCTCGCCATTCTCTGTTTGATTTCATCATTTTGATGCGACCATTGTTTCGTTGCAACTTCATGCAACTGGCCCCATTCACCGAGGGCTTCCAAACAACGCATTTCTCCTAAAGTAGATTCCACGTCTGTAGAATCGCTCTCCAGACGTTCCCGATATAGCTGCAACGCCTTATCCCAGTTGTGAAGCTTCTCGTACCAACGTACCTGGACTTTGAGATCCTGCTGATTGTGTTGGTTCATAACGTACTCCAATAAACCTTCAGCTGCTTCTTTTTGTTGAAGTTTGTTGTTGATCGAGATCAAGGATTCAAACACGTTGCTGCTTCTGCTCTTGTGAAATTCATCTTCCTTATAATGTAACGCCTTGGCATACGCGCGACATTGCATAGCTGTGTCACCTAAAATTTTGTTGTCCAATGGCAAAGGACCCTTATCGCAGTGCTCCATAAACTCGGCCAGGTTCAGGATAGTCTGCGTCACCTCAGTAGGTAGGTCGGGTGCCATCAATGCCTGGTTCAATGTCTGTATAAGTTCCGATCGGGAGTTCTCGTTTAATTCGGTCCAGCATGACACGAACGCCGCGTTAAACAGATCGCGCGGCAATGCAGCATAAGTTTGCGCCAGCGCCCAACAAGACCTCAAAGCGGGTGACGGAGACTCCTTGAGCAGGCCGATAGAGAAGCATCGCAGCCATTCAAGCCAATCGTCTTTGGACACTCGACGTGTCGCTGTCCAAGCTTTTTGTAAGTTCGAAGCCGACACGTGCAGTCTTTTGATCGTGGTTGTTTCCGAAGGCGTTAAAGAGAGCTCGCGATTCTTGTTGCGCGAATGTCGCAGCCTCATCAACAGAAAGTCCTCGCCATCTGCCACAGTCGTATCGGTGAGGATCTTGTCTACCAAAACGTCGTACCGAGAATTAACTATTTTATGCTTCGTCATAACTTTCTGAACTAGCACGATAAAGATTTGATACTTCTTGCCCAATTGCATAACAACAGCGCAGAGCGTGTCCATGGCTGTACCTCTCAGTTCTGGACACTGATCTAACGTGCGTACTAGAGTGTGGACAATTCGTGATGCGAAATCCGTGAAATCCAATGTATCTGCAAGAAGATCAACTGTTTCGAGGGCAACTTTGTTTACGACTATTGGACAATCGTTCGCGTAAAACAATTTCACGATTGGCGGAAGAACGAGGTGCAGATAGTTATCCAGGTTGCTACCAAATGTCTGCAGAGCCACAAGCAGCTTAACTGTTACCGCCCTATCTTTGCTGCTATCGTGCGTTAATACTCTCAATATCGGTGGCATTAACTGCGGCAGGTAAATCTTAAATTCCGCGCCCAATGCTATCGCAATCTGTTCGACCAGAAGAATCAACGTGCTCTGCAACGGACTGTTTACAGTCCAAAATTCTTTGATCAAAACAAATATATCGTCTAGGTAATTACGTATGTGTTGCTTCACGATGGCAATGAGAACAGCCAACTGTTGAAATAAGAATTCACGGAAATTCATGTCCGCCATGTGCACGACGTTTAAAAAACTTGGCATTACCTGAGAAATGTACGGCACGCATTTTATGCCAAGACTCTTGAATATAAAAGTTACAGCTTGTACCACCATAGTATGATGCTGAGATAAAGTCGGCTCGCGAATAATTCGCATGAGTGTTGTGATGGCGATAGCTGGATAAAACTCTTCCAGTGTGGACGGCGACATGTTCACTAGCATCTCGCTGGTCGTCAAATCTTGAGTGTTCTCGACGTCAATTTTGGTATCCGCCATTGAAGTGAGCGTGTCTAATTGACAATCGATCTGTCCCAGATTCATCTTGTGTTTGTATGGATCTAACGCACCTAGCAGTCCGAGCACTCGGATAGTCTCTCTTCTAATTATCGGCAATTGTTCAGACTTGAGAAAGTTAATAAGAACATCTAGCAGAGACGGATATTGCATATACGGTTTTACTACGTGACCCGTACTACCGACTAGCTGACCAAAAACCCACAGTGCCACTCCTCTTTTTTCCGGTGAGCTGGCATCCACCAGCATTTCTAATAATATTGATGAAAGCTCTGGCATCCACTGTTGCATCTCGGCACCGTTTACCTCCGCTAAATCGCCAATCGCGCGCAACACAGCTAGTATCACGCCGGGATTCGGATCAGATTCTTTTAATTTCGGAACGAGGACTTTCAAGATTGGTTCCATGTAGGGTCGAACGAGTCTTGGTGCAGTGACAATTAAATGGTCCAACATCCTTGCGGCTTGTTCTTTGTTACGGCCCACTCCCGAGTGTTCCAATTCCGTGAGAAACTGCACGAGGGTTTTCCTTAACGACGGCATGATATAAGCGGGATTCAGGGTGCTGAGTCTTCCAACGGTACGTACTGCCAATTCCCTTATTTCAAACATCTCGTCGTTCATAGCGATAAACAGTGAGCACAAATTTTCGGCTTGCGCTAATTGCACGTCAAAAGAATCGTCCAATGACGCCAGCACCCACAAGCGAACATCTGGATCCGTATCGGTTATCCCTACTACTAATAATTTGCCGAGAACAGTCGAAACCGTTGTGGTTACTGTTGGACCAGATTGATTCAGCGTTAATCTTAATAATCTGGAGCATGTTTTCACAGCTTCTAATCGAACCTCTGCTTGTTCTGATGTTAAAAAATGATCTGCGCATCTTTTCACAAATTGCAACAGCGGATTATTGTCAAAGTTAAATGTGCCTAGAGTCTTCAATGCCAGTACTATCGATGAAATGTCATCCGCTGTAGAAATAGGACTGGTCACTACCCACGGGGCTCCGGGATGTCTTAGAGGTTTTTGCATTAAAACCTGAGACAACATTCGCAGAAGACCCTGCGATATATCCACCTGCAAAGATGGAATGCTGTGTGCCAGTTCTCTGAGCGCCGTAGTTAAAATCGGACTCAATCCTGTTTGGAACATAGGTTCCAACAAATCTCTAACGTCTGAAGCGATGACCTGCTTGACCGCATGACTTAGCAGAGTTATACAAACGAATACCGCGGGTTCTAAGAACGTACGCTTCTTACTCGGTGTTTCCTTAGACGGTAACAAGCTTTTAATTACTTCCATAATTTTTGGAAGATACGGATTTATCGCATCCTCCACTGCCACAGCTATAAAACCAATCGACGTGAAAGCGGCGTATCGATCTTTCTCACGAGTGCGCAAGATCAATAGAAGATATGCTAAAGATTCTTTTAAGTGATCTCTTATAAATTTCTCTTTATTAAATGCAGCAAGTCTCGGCAACAACATCATGAGTGCGTGTTGAATGTGCGGATTTCTAGAGACCTTTTGATTCATAACGTCGTTATAAATGTCGTCTAATCTCTCTTGCATCAGACATCTACAAACAGCTGATTCGTGTGCTGGATATAACGTGTGTTGAGATGTAGAGGTGTTGTGACTGGATCCTGCCCATTTAGATACTATCGTTGTCTTCAGACGTGGCATTAGGTAAAGTATATCGTTTTCATTTTGTGTAGAACCATTTAATCTCTCCATTAAACCTTCATAGGTTCTCTCCCACTGAACATTGCTGCATCTCAACAGCTCGTTTAACACTAATAACGAGCCATGTATTCTGTCATCTTTATTGATGCCTCTTTCCTTCGAATGTGTCTCTTCAAAACCATCCACCACTTCGTCATAACATTGTTTGTACCATTGAGATTTGTGCATTTGCTTTGTTGTTTCTCTCTGAGCAGTGACCACAAGTGCTGCTCTCAAAGCTTCTACAGCACCTTCCCGTATAACAGGCTTGGGGTCATGTATAGCATTAAATATTAAATCAAAAAATGGTGTGACTTGTTGAAAGAAGTATGTTGGCACAGAGACAGCAAGTTCTCTTAACACAAGCACAGCGGCATGTCTTCTACCTTCATGTCTGTCTGCGCCAAGCCATTCAAAGGCACGTTTAACTTCAAATTCGACATATTCGGCTGTATAAGTGCCTGAAACTAGTGCTAGCTTTCCGACAGTCTTTGCAGCTAACTGCATAACACCCACATCATTGGAAGGTATCAAATTTCTAAGATAATTAGCAAATCGTACTGTCCGTGTATTAAAATTACCTATATCTGCACCTATTAGACAAACTATGGCTAATATACCACCTTTCTTTTCATTTATATCAGAAGCTGATACCATCTCAAATATGTGATGATTAAATTCATCCATGAAGGCTGTGATTTCTTCCTGTGATGCTTCCCGCAGTTCTCTTTTGACATATAGGCACAAGTCACGTGCCGCCTTGTTACGAGCCTCTTCATTTCTTGACTTGAGTCGTTGAACAAATTGTTGCATCAATGTGTTCGACATCTCAGTAGTATGTATATAGATCAAGATGTAAAATATAACAAATATGTGACTCCATTAAAGTCCTCCTGTTTGCTTAAGATATAAAAAAATATGTATCTCAATTATTTAAAGTGGAAAATATAAAAATACTAAACATGCCGAGTTGTGGTTAAAATATGCAAAAGAATGTTACATATGTATTTTTCATTCATATACTTACTTGTCAATATCCAAATTTTTTATCATAGTACAGCATTGTCGTCAGCGACACTATGCTACAATTTTGTTGTTTGAGGAAAACATTGCTGCATTATTTTATTTATTTACAAAACCGCAGAAATAATTCAACTTCAAAATGACGTACGGCCGCATATTTGATTTTTCGTAATTCAATTATTCTATCCATAGTTCATACGCGTGTTAATTTTTGCTCTTTTGCAAATAACGAGAGACCTTACATTGAATTAGATGTTTTATTTTCTTGTTATCTTAATTAAAAATTAGATAGCTCTTCACTACACACACAGAATTATCATTACTTATGCCTAACCCCAAAAGTTCAGCATACATGGCATACAGCAAATATGCTTAAACCAGAGATAAGACTGAGAGCAGCCATAAGAGAATGTAATCATTTTTCCGTCCTGTAAGTCTCAGCGCAATGTCCACAGGTGGTGCACATTGGCAACTACGTAGCCATGTTCACCAACGACTTGTCAAGGCGTACGCTATATCCAAACGTGGACATGGTTCTATTCCGTGCTACTTCTTCTTCTTCTTTGCAATTATAGCTTTTTAAATTCAATCGGTTAGTTCATATGCCAGTCTATGTCTAAATTATTTGTTGAAGATATGTTGGTGTGAGACACCAATTCTTTCCAAAAAAAATCTGCGTTACTGTCGATCCCGTGCTATGTGCGATGGACATGGTTCTATTCCGTGCTATTTGCACGAGTCCAAGTGTCAAGAAAGATCAAACAGCCGGTCAGCACCACTGAATCAATCCTCTTAGACTGTATTTGTATAAATTTCTATAAGCGACGACGAGACAAAAACAGAAATCCTAGTTGTGATGCTCTCTATTGCGGACAGCTCGCACAATGGCAAAATGCGCGTTCCATATTATATTGCAGTGTTTAGGGCCATTGCACGTGAAAAAATTTTACATATATCAGAAAATTCAGATAGTGAAGATTGCTTTGAAAATCTTGAAGACGATGATATCCCGAACAAAATACCTTTTCAAAAAAAAGGTAAAAAAAGGTGCCAAGTACATGCACAACTCGTATCTCTAAAGAAAAAGTATTAGTATAAAAATCTTTCTCTATAAAATCTATTCTACAAAAGAAATGATATCACTAAGTAGCG
>QVOA01018912.1:0-31448 GCA_014825685.1 Pseudomyrmex cubaensis | reverse complement strand
AACTTAACGTATAAAATTGTAAATCTTCGTTAACGGGACAACCACCCTAAACTTTTGAATAAGACTGTCGCGAAACAACTACCTTAAACTCATTGCGGTTAAACCTTAGACACCGCAATGTAATTAATCTCTGAATAATATCCTCCGGTGCAATGACTTTTTCTACTTGTAACGACTGTAAAACTTGGTCGCAATGTTTGCAAAAATTAAAATTAAAATTTAAAAGTTTATTTCAATAAATTTAAAATAAAACAAAATAAAATTCTTCATACAAATCGCACTTTTATCAAAAGAATGGGAAACTCTTGCAAAAGAAGCGAATGAATATCGAATGAATGAAAAAAACGAACAGCGTAAGATCACATGCTTCTTTCATGTTTGTGATAAAATTGTATTTTTTTCTTCTTTTAAAATTAAAATTACAACATAACGTTTTCGTAATTTAAGTGCTCGCGTGTGTTAAGTTAAACAATTTAATACAATATTGCAACGTTCATGTTAATTTACTTATCGCAGCGCTTCTTTGTAATCGTCTCGACACTCTTAACGTCTGAAATAAAAAAAAAAAAAAAAAACATACAATACGTAATATCGTAATACGTATACGTAATCACTTAGTATCGAACTTGGAACTTATAATATTACGTACATGTTTGAGGGAAAAATCAATACACAATACGAGTGTTCTGAGAACATCGTCCATTTCGTTTCAAATGTCGATTTATTTTTCATTTTATTTAATAATAAATTGTCTACAATTTTCTCCTAAGTTAGTACGTCTTAAAGTTCTCGTGGGGGGAGGGGGGAAAAAGGTTCGCGAGAAAGCATAGATCAATCAATCAAACTTGGATAATGGAAGTGATGAACAACGAGCATTTGTATATGTGTGTATGTGTGTGTATCGTACGTGTGTGTGTGTATTTGTGTCTGTGACGAACCAAACGATTTTTCAAAAACGCACTTGTTTGTGTACAGATTCGATGGCGGATAGTCGAGAATAAGCAGAAGAGTGAAGACAGACGGTTTTACAGAAGTTTTACATTACATTGTGTTTAGAAGCGACTCGATGTAAGGGGCTCGTGATGCGGCTAACGATTATTCAAGTGTTGTAGACGTATTGCATCGTGACGTTTCAACGAAAAGCGGAACACGGAACGAGAAATAATACAAACAAAACCTCGACTCCGAGTGTTGTTTTTCACCTTCGAGTGTGACTCTTGACGCATAATATTATTAAAATAACAAATAGCTCCGATGATGGGTGCGCGATGATATACGAGCACTCGATAATTCCGTGCTTGAAACTGCGACAAAATCCTCACGAGAGAGTCTCTCTCGCGAGAGAGAGAGCGCGCGCATAGATTTGCTGTCGAATTACAAAAAGAAAATTTATTGAAGAATTTTTTATATACTTTATCTGTTGAAGAATCTGTATAATATATTGTACAAAAAAGAGAAAAAATACGCGCAAATTGTTTCTTTTTTTTTCCACGAGCCGAAGTGCGCGCAGTCGCAGATCCAAGCGACCAAGCACCCGAAAGCCATTGAAAATTGCCATTGAAACACAGCATCTTTTGCGTCGAAGAAACGTCGACCACTCGATGATTTCATCCGGCCGATGTGGCGTGTGTATTTTCAAGTCAAATTATTATCTCTCGTGTATTGTGTTCGACGTGCGTTAATGCATATTATACAGAGTGTCGTAGCCGCGCCGCGCTTTGTTTGCAATTTGAATAACAATGTCATCCAAGACGACTCTACTTGTTATTGCGGATACGTTCGAGAATTTTCAAGGTTCTCCTCGCGAGGCGAAGAGAAACACGAGAGTCGTGCGATTTGAACGCGAGAGGGCACCGATTTACATCGTCGTTTCAATAAATTTCCAACAGCACTTGTCTAACAGATAAAAGATTTACTGCCACTTGGTGCGTCGTAAAATGCAGGCTTTTACGCACTTACACATAGCGTGTTTGTTATTTATTCGTTTGTTGTCGGTTATCTACGGAGTTTGTACAATAATACGGAAACTCATCGAAAAAGTAAAGTGCGCGATAACGTGAACGTTCTTTGCTTCGAGGAGCCGAAATAAATTTCAAACTCTTTTGGAGATTTCTCGAAATTTCCGTCTCATGGCTTTCAGGTACGTGATTGAACGAAAAAAAACGCTTGAAACGAATTAACTCGATTCGGTCGCTCGAAATCTCACAACGCGAATCTGACAACGAAGATAAGACGAAAGAATACGACGAAGTCGATCGTTTCGCAAACGCAGAAGGGCGCGATGACGACGCGCGTTCACGACGAGAACGCAAAGGGGTGGGGTGTTTTTCACCTGTTCCCAGAAGGAAAACTCAGAACGAACGCGCGAAGGAACGTCGTCGTGACGGATATCCGAGGACAATTGTCATTTTACACGAACGGATTTTTTCACGATTCAACCATATTATTCCATAAACACGCCGTCAAGCGAAAACATTTCTCTCTTATATATTATCTCTTTCTTTCTCTTTCGCACAAACAAACTTCACGCGGTCTCTACGGATCTCCTTTGTCGGACACATTTCACGTATACAATTCTCTCTCGTTTTGTCGTCGACGAGAGCTGCCATTTCTTTTTTTTGTTTTGCGCTGCTCGTGATAAGCTCGAGAACGCGGAGGTTTCGCAAGATTCCCTCGTTCCCTCTCTCTCTCTCTACATATCTCTTTTGTATTCCTCCCTTCGTGTCCCTTTCGCTATTTCTCATTCTCTCATTTGCTCTTTCTCTCTCACGCGCATACACACTTGTCGCGATCGTCCACGCTGCGTGACCTTTTTGAGATCGTTGTATCTAACTATGATATATCTACATATTACTTATATATCTATGTGGTTGGTTCACCTTTTTTCTCTTTCTCTCTCTCTCTCTCTTTCTCTCTCTCACGATCACGATTCTTCCTTTCTTCTCGCATCCATTCGCAAAGAGGGGGAGGGAGTCTGTCAAAATTTTTTCTTCACACAAAAATTATCACCACGTCGGAGACACGTTTCATCAGACAATCTTCTAACGAATCTTGAGTCGAGTCAAAATTTATTCTCTTCAACGACACGTCTCACGTGTATGTAATAATATTTTTCATGATTTTTTTCGATGATCGAAGCGCGTGACGATAAAAATTGATACCTTTCTTTCTTTCTTTTTTTTCCCCTAGTCTCTCTTTCTCTCTTTTCTTTTAGCGCTTCTCCTCCCCCGTCAATCTCCCAAGTGTCTCGCATAATTGTCGCGCGGATATAATTAATTTTACGAATAATCGCCGCGTTTTTTTTCTCGCTCTCGTTGATTAATACGCTACACGCTACGTTGTTTACGATTTACAATATCAATTAATTTATCAAATTATTAATTTAATCATTAGAATTACTTTAGAATATTGGTATTCTTTCGCGTAACCTCCGTTTATTTCTTAACTTTTATCATCAGTTTTTTTTTTTTTTATTCCGCTATACCTGCGTGTGTTAACATTTAGTTTTACGTTTTTTTTTTTTTTGTCTCAACAGCCGCACTTTCATTACTCGCATTCCGTGTTCTCACATTCTCGCTCGCAGTCTCCTCGCTCGTCCTCGTCATCGTCATCTCATTCCGCACATTCGCACGTCGTTGTACGCACGCACGCACACATACACGCACATATGCGTATTTTTAACGAAATTGTACAGAGCGTCCACGCCTCGTTACGGCGTCCACGCCAAATTTTCTTTTTTTTTATTTTTATTTTTATATTCGTCTTCCTCTGTTTGTTTTTTTCTCTCCTCGACATTACGGTTTGTCGAAGTATAGTTGAATCGTGAGTGTAGGGCCCTTGCTAATATTTATAATAAATATGTATAATACGTACATATATATATATGTATATATATGTATATATATATATAAATAAGTGTTTGTACTATAAAGAAAGTAAAACGCCCCGGAGGCCGCGGGCCGGGAACCGATCGCGATTTTCACATTTGGGGAGGGAAGAGAGTCTCCAGATCGCGCGTGTAGAGAAAATTAGAAAAAAAGGGTAAGAAGAGGAACGCGAGCGCGCCGCCGGTAAATCCCCGTCTTCTCCCCGGGAAGAGAGAGACGTTTTTCGTCGTCGTTAGGTCGCGCGGCTCGACACTGATTAGCCCGTAGATTTGTCCGAAAACTCCCGCGATCGGCGAACGCCGGCCCCCGATCTCACGAGATTCGAGATGATCTGATGCGTTTGATGAGAATTAGGTGGGTCTCGAAGAACGACGCCTCTTTCGTATATTGTATATCTGTGTGTGTGTGTATTGTTGTTTGTTGCGTGTATTTAACGTGTCAATTGTATTAGGATTGTGTATCCTTGCGCGTGTGTCTTATTCGTTTTTTCTCTCTAATATACACGAACTCCGGCGTAATCGGCGCATGTGTGTGTGTGTGTGGGTGTGTGTACGCGCGCACGCCACTTTCGGCGGTGATGATCGCGCGTTCCTATCGGTCGCCCTTCTCTACTTAATTATTTAAATATTTTTTTTTTTAGAGCTTTACTTATATTTATTTTAGAGTTTCGCTTATAATTATATTTGACGACAAAAGTCTTCGTACGAAATGAACCAAACGCACAGTTGGATCTTCCTCTCATCAGCAGTTCGTTGAAAAGAAAATTATTCTCTTCTTTTTCGCGTGTAAGATTTTTTTTTTTTTTGAAGTTCGAACACGTTCGCGCCGCTAGTCTAATTCGAAAAGGGCGTCCGGTAGAGATCCCAGAGTGCCGATAGGTGATTGACCACACCGTGATGCCAACATAGCACAGCGCGCGTGGCAAGCGTGCGCGCGCAACCGTCGCTCTGCACCGGGCCGACAGCGCGTAGATTCAAAGAACGTTATTCTTATTCTCGAGTTTTATTTATTTATTTTTTTTTATTTTTTTTTTACGTTGCTTAAGAAAAATTATTGTGCCGATAATATGTTGGGTTGCTAGCGAAACCCTAAACAGGCAGTGCAGTATGAGTGAGTCCTTAAGCAATCTCGAGGCAAGCTTCGGCCTAATATCACGTTTCGAGTCCATTGCTCATCGATATAATTACTTTTGTGTGTATGTGTGTGTGTGAGTGTCTCTCTGTATGTGTGTGTGTGTGTGTGGTAATTCTTCGATTATCTTACTTTTTTAGTTTCCCTTTCGTTTTTTGTTTTTTTTTCAATTATTACTTACAGTGTACGATTAAATTTAATCTTACAGTTCGTTTTCTCTTTTTTTTTCTTTAAAGATATACGAAGAGCATGTACAGTGGTACAGTTTCTTTGGAGTATCATGCCGACGTAACTATGTCCTCCTACGTTTCTTTTTTCTTTTTTCTTCTCGTTTTCCCGTTTCTCGGTCGCGACGCGGGACAGCATCGTAATAATAGCATCCCTTTGAGCCAGCCGGGAGTGGTTTTCTTCGTCCTCTGCGCACTTCCTATATTCTCTAGGACAGTTCCACTGAGTTAAAAAAATTGTCCTTCCCTTATTACTCGTTCACGTAAACTCTTTATTTATGTTCCTCTACATTATTATATATATATGTATATATATATATATATATTTATATGTAGTAACGTTAAAAATCACGGTCCTCTAAACCGGACGTAGGCGTGGTTGGTGTTTTTTTTTTTTTTTTTTTTTTTTTTTTTTTTTTTTTTTTTTTTTTCGCGCTTCGTTTCTACATTTATCGTCCTCCCAGCGCGATCGATGTCGCTGAACGTCGCTGGGTAAAAAATCCCTACCGGGTAAATCTCCCCCGGGTGGGTGAATGATATCGAGATTGCTTCCCCCGAAGAATGCTCGACGATCCCTCTCTAAATCGCTAAACGAGCGAGACTCCGAAGAATTATCGTCTTAACGTACGGTTTTTTTTTCTTTTTTTTTTTTTGTTTTTTTGTTTTTTGTTTTCTACTACGTCGCTTCCATCTCAGTGGTTGTGCGAAAACTTATATACTCCTGAGCTGACGTTTATAACAGCCTTCTTTTGTAGATGGATGTCCAGCTACTAGAATTGACTTGAACTCCTCTAATGCGAAATCACGTGTGATGATGATCGTCGTTGTGCTTGCTGCGCGGCGGTTGGTCTTTGGTGATGATCGTGTCGTCGTTACGTCGAAACGCAGTCCTCTCTCTACCGTGGATAAGAACCGAATCGTCTCTCATCACAAACAGTACCCTTTTCTAGATTCTTTCATTTCGTCCAGCTCTTCGAGTGTGTGTTGTTCCGTCACGTTGTGGATTGTTTCTCTCTCTCTCTTTCTCTCTCTCTCTTTCTGTGTAGTAACCGCTTCTGTTACCACCACTTTACTGTACCATTCAGTCGAAACTAGCTGTAACGTTTTCATCTCTCACGCATTATTATCTCTTGCCCCGACTTAAATATAAATTTTCAATCTCGTCTCAGTAGACTTTTTATATATAACTACGCGGCGTTCTTAAAGAATGCGAATCGATCGAGTCAAGTTTCGAGTTTTCTCTTCAACACGCACTTTCCAAATGCGCGCTCTGCCTTCTTCTCGCCTGTCTTTGACGAAACTGATGAAACTCCGCTTTCATCGCCTGCACCCTGGCCTCTATGTTGTCTCTGTTGTACCTTGGCGCCTGATGATGTTGCACCGTGTGCACCTGATGAATGTGGGGAACGTGGATGGTGTGGATCTGATGCATCGGTGGCCTCTCCTCCCGCGTGGGCGTCGAGGCCGACGTGGGCGTCGGTGTGCACGATACCGGATCGAACTCGTAATGGCCGTCGACACTGCCGGCGTCCACGGCGTTCTGTATGTGCGTATGTCCCACCTTGGGCTGATCTTGGAGCTCGAGCCAGCGACCCACAAGAGGCGGCGGGGGCGGCCGGTAGGGCGGCGGTCGCCATTCGGCCACTGTGCTGCCACTCCTTGAGCTCTGATTCTGTTGCGAGGTGTTCTTGCTGCCAAAACCCGAGCTGCTGGATCTGCTCTCGGGCGAGGTTTCCAGATCGGGCGAGGCCGCAAGCTCAGGCGCCGATCGGGCATGTCTGGCGTGCCTCGGCGGCAGCCTTGCTCTCGGCCGTCCGGCCGGTTGTGGCGGCGAGGACGTGGCGAGCGGTTGAACCGGCACGAATCGCCTGGACTCGGCGTGAATTGCCCTGAGCGATGGCAACTCCTGGCTATATCGCTGGTGCACGCTGCGCAGCTGAAGGTAGCCAGGCGGCGTCGGAAAAGAACGTTCGCCGGAGGATGGTTGTTTGACCGAGCTGAGATCGCTAAAGTACAGAGGGTTCCAGGAGATGGGAGCTCCGCTCGGCGAACTGGCCAGGAACCTGGGCGACACAATCGTGCAGACGTTCGCGGGCGGTATCCTCGTCAGGGTGGCGGGATCGTGATGACAGTAGGCGGTCGGTCGCAGCGGACCTATGGACACGCCGCTGCCGTCGGATCTCAGGCTGAGCTGGCTGGTACCGACCAACGGACGCCGCCAGGAGGACTTGAGCCGTTGCTTTGGCAGGAAACCGCCATCGTCGCTGCTGGAAACGTCCAGGATGCTGTTGTTGGTCGAGCTGAGCACCGAGTCCGCCACGACGAAGCGCCCGTCGGCCGCCCGGGAGATCTTGCCCAGCGGACGACAGCGGCAGGAGTCCGGAGTGCCCGGGCTCAGGATCTCCTTCAGGAGTTTTAAACCTGGTACTCGGCTTTTTCTAGGTCTATAGGTAGGACAGAAAGAGCGTTAGAGCGATCGCAGCTATGGCGGTGGTAGCTAAAACGGCCTGATCGAGATCGTCGGAGGAAGTCTAGACGTTAGATCCTTGAACAGGATCCATCGTCAGTTTTGTTTTTTTTTTTTTTGTTTTTGCCGAAATTTCTTACCGAACAATGTGAATCTCACGTCACGAATTTACGCATGCGTTGAATCGTATGAAAATAGCGAACATCGGTGAATGTTGCATGTGAGTAAAGCACGTTTGGTGATGAGAGTTTTTGTTCCATTGACTTCGAACGATGATTGTTCGGTGTCTCTCGACATCAAAGGAATTTCGGCACTCACACGTTCGCGCGTACACATCGTGTAAACGATTTTTTTACTGATAAGACATCGCAAATATTCATTTTCTATAACTATATGTGCACATATCTCTATGTATGTAACTTAACTCAGACTCTTCCTCCGACGTAATCCATCGGCCGCTCGGCAACAGCAAAATACGTGCAACACGAATGGCAAAAAACACGCAACGTTAATTAAACAAAAAAAAAACAAAAAAAAACCAGTAAACAAAGTTACTAAGACAAACGTAACGTAAAAATGCCAATGTAATATATTCAAGAGTTACGGTATATATAAGATAATTATTAATAATCAATTACTTTGTACGTATGTAATAAACGTATATAAACGGATGCAGGCAGGGAGGCATGCGCATGCGTATTCCGGTGCACGAGTGGTCGGGCGTGATGTGGGGTTGTGGATGGGTGGGCCTCGGCAGTGAGTGGATCTTTTAATTTTTCTCTCTTTATAATTGTCAAAACCAATTCCGTTTCCGTAATATGTACATGTACGAAATTATTCTCGTTTTTGTTCGCAAAATTTTGAATTTCCGTTTTCACGGACGTTATTTTACACGATCTTTTATTTTTATTTTTTATTTTTTTTTTTGTTTGGTACTTCTTTCGATTTTGATCAAGTGAGATAGCAATTGTGGAATTAGGTGCTCCGAAACTCGTCACCTTTTCTCCTCCTTCGGGTCCGGCAGCAAGGAAAGATGAGGGAGAGAGAGAATGTTGTAACACAACGATTATACATTCACAAAAAACAATATATCGTGGCGGTAACAATAAGAAATATAACGCTAAATAACCGAATGTTACTTCTAGGCGGTTGGTGTTAGGGAGCAAATAGATAAAGTGGTGTCGTATAATATGTAGGGTGTTCGATAGAAACGCGCGGTTTCGATTTTTAGCTCGAGTCGATTTTATTGAACGGGATAATTTTTGCGCACACACACAAATACATACACACACGCACAGATGTTGTTTCCTCGTACAAAAAAATATAATCTTGTAAACAGACTGGCGGTATAATATAAAGACATACAGAGAAAACATGTGAAAGGATACACACAAATGGACGATCGAATGCTTCGCAGTAAAGGAAAACAAATAATGAGAGATTCTCGTATAAAAATAGACACAGTATCACGAAGCTCGATTGAATGTTTTTTTTTTTTTATATAAATAAAGCTTTTACACAATGTTTGTTCTTCGGAAGGCACTCGATCTCGCAAGAAAAATGAGAAAACGGACAAAAATGCGGAAGTGAAATTTACAACAACGTGAAATCAGGCGACGACAACAGATCCGTAAATTTCGGTGGTGGGAAAGTCGGTGTACAAAATGTGTATCGATTCTGAATGGGCTGAGAAACGGGATATAATAATGCAACGAAGCGTCGTGTGAAACGATTAAACGGGTACAGATACGACAATGGTGGTGAGACGTATATCATGGATGCGGATTTTCGCACGTGGCCGCAACGAGCGCGGCTTACCCATCTCTCGCCTTGCTTATTGCCACGAGTGTTCGCGTGTTAAGCACGAGCGTGTCTGTCTGTCTGTTTATTGGTCGTCTAGAATCGACAGACTGGAAACAATCAAATAACACAAGAAGCTTGAATTAGAGCTCCGAACTGGTCTGGCAATAATCGTTGCAGCTCGACGGCCGCCGTCTCGCGAATCGAACTTTTTTTATTCGATCCCTTTGACGTTTCCTTCGTCAACGAGCGATTCGTCGAACCGGCTGTTAAACGGAGACGTATACGAACATATATATTGCAGTTTGTGTTTATGTGACGAAGCTCGAAGTGATTGCGTCACATGCGATTTGCGTTGTGTGTTTGCAAGAACGTGTGATGTGTGTGTGTGTGTGTGTGTGTAAAAAGAGAATATTAAAGATTTGTAGTGTGAGAAAAGATAAGATGTGATTATAAAAAATGTGAAGAAGCACGAGTCTGATATTGGTGTATAAATTGTGACATCACAGATCTTTTAACAATTGCCAGAAAATATCTTTATTACAAAAATATTATAATAAATAACAAATATTAAATATGCGATTTAATACATATATTAATAAATTATCGCACGTACAATTATCGTACACCAAATCAGTCTTAGATAGTTGAAAAATTTATAGCAAGTTACTGGACAATTTTTTATTACAAGTTTTTGCAACATATATTTTAAGTCTTTTATATATATATTTTATTGCATGTTTTTAAGCGAAATACGTATATTGTTCATATAAATTTTCGCTAATCACCGAAATGCACGCGAAAAGAATTACAAAAATACACCAGTAACTTCCTATTGGTCGAGGTAAAGAAAAATGCACTTGTAAAACATAGTGAAGTGACAAGTGGAAGCATCGTTAGTGAGAGAAGATTTTAAAAGTTTTAAGCGATATATGATATTGGTGAGCGAGACGTAATTAAGACGAAGATGCATCAACAATAGTACAATATACAATTCTTTTTAAATATATAAAAATGTAAAAGAGCCGTGAAAGAGACGTGTTGAAAAGCGATGACTACAAAATTAGCGCGCGTGCTACTCGTAAGAGACATGAAATGGGTTTTGTTTAGACACAATTGCGATCTTCGAAAGGAGGGGGGGTAAAAAAATTACTCGCAGGGGCAGGGGGTATGGCCTACATATTTATATATAATAGATATCGCGTGCTTCTCAGACACATTGTGCTCGGCGCGAAGTAATAATACGATGTTTAATGACGAAGAAGAAAATGAAACATTCTCGCGCGCGCGCGCGCGAAAAAATGAAAAATAATGAAGCGAGCGCTTCATTTAGTTTCATAAAGGGGAGGAGAGAGCGGGGAAATGCAGAAATATCATAAGAAATGATTCGCGCGGAGAAACGATAATATGAAGAATGAGAAGAGGAGAGGGAGGAGAGGCGGGATTGTGTCAAAGAGTGGATAATAATGAATTGTGATTAATAGCGCGCGCGAGATGCGATAAATTTCGAGGTGAAATGAAAGATCAATATGCACGTAACAGAGAAGCGACGTGAAGTATTAAAACAAAACAAAAAATAGAACGAAAGACAGGGAGGGGCGTTAACATGGCGTTTGCATATTTGCGCTTTATCGCAGTTCTCGAAAACGGAGAGCACGGGAGAAAGAGACAGAGAGAGAGAGAGAAGCGGCAGAGATCGATTACAATCGAGAAGGAACGTAAACGCGCGGAAACACACAATAGACACGTGAGGGCGAGGAAAAACAGTTCTTTGCGAAAAAAAAAAAGAAAACTGAGAATAATCTAATCGTCTTGCCTCGTTTTCTCTTTTTTTTTTCTCCTCTTATCTATGTACTCCCTAGGGCCGCCGAACGAAGGTAATGGGGTACTGACTGGATGTTACTAGTGTGTGAACTCCTAGCTGTTTTGCCTGTATTTTGCAGATCTCATCTACAGTCATGACAATCATCCTAAGTAGATAGTAGGTGGTAGATTAGTAGGTCCTAGCAGGTAACATTGCAGAGCTGTAGTCTCGCATAGTAGGTAGAAGTAGCAGTAGTGGTAGTAGTAGCGGTAGTACTAGTAGTAGAAGTAGTAACAACACGGGCACGTTCCCACCGGCAAATTGGCGTGTTCGGCTCGCTCGATCGACCGAGGAGAGAGGATCGACGAAGACTTTTTGTTTGTTTTTTTTTTTTTTTTTTTTTTGTCGTTTTTGCTTTTGACGAAATTTTCGATAATCGATCTGACAATTCGTTCGATCGATCGACGGACCGCGCTCGGTAAAAACAACACGTGTTTTTCTTATTAACACACACAAACATATAATACGTATACCGTCGATACGGGAGCTTTATTTTCGTGGTTCTCGGGATCAACCGTGGTGGTAGTCTCGGGTACGTAGTAGTGATGTTGGTGATAGTAGTGGTGGTAGTAGCGATAATAGCGTAGTAGTAATAGCAGTAGTAGTAGTAGTAGTAGTAGTGGTAGTACTTGGTTTTTTTCTGTGTGGCTAGCGGAGATTAGGCTTACTGTTCCGCCTCTCTATGATAAACACGCTCTCATAATCTCGATTATCGAGGTGGAGTGCGTGATGGTCACGATCACGGTTCGGGGGGGCCTGCTCGTGGACCGGCTCCGAGGTGGCAGTGGCGGGGGTGGTTACTTGCGTAGGAAGTGGTGATTGATGAAGAGGTTGTGGTGGTGGTGGTGGTAGTTGCGGATTCAACGGGCTGCAACGGGTCAGCGTCGAGACTGACTCGCCGCACGCGTTTAGATTTGTCGACCTACAGAAAACACAGAGAGAGAGGAGGACAAGAGACGCCCACGATTTTTCTTATCTTTGTCTTTGTTTCGATTCTTTTCTTTCTTTTTTTTTTTTTTTAGTTTTTTTCCTTTTTTCTTTGTTGTTTTTTTTCTCTTTGTCGCGATCTGAGCCGTCTTGACTCCGACTTTCATGTCCTCGCGGTTGCCGCTTTGCGCGAGAATTGTTTCAGGGTCGGAGACACAGAGAGCGAAAGGCAGCAACGAGAGATAGAGATAGAGATAGAGATAGAGAGAGAGAGAAAAAGAGAAAGAAAGAGAGAGAAAAAAAAAACCAGTGAAGTCTCTTTTCTTTGACGATGCAACGATCGATTGACTCTGTATAATCTTCCTCTAACGGTTCCTCTTCTTTCAAATTCCTTTCTTTTCTTTGCCCTTTGATCGGCAACGCTCGCGAGGTAGCACCCCTGCGCTCTCTTCCTCTCCGGAGTCTCTCGACCCTCAACGCTATTCTCCAACGCTCGCATCGGCTCTCTTCTGATCCTTGCTCTGATCGCGATCTCGGTCGCTTGTCGCGGTCGAGATTATTTTTACAGATTCCGTATTCGTGGTCGATGTCTCGACGTTTGTAGGCGGACAAGTGTGTGAGCGCGCCAATGTGTGAGCACGCGACCGCAATTGTCGCGGAAAAAGAAAACCGAAACTCGTGCGAAAAGAAATTTGTGTTACATTGATTCTCAATTTGTTTTTTTTTTTTTTTTTTTTTACTTCTTTCAACATCGTTAGAGTTTTTCGCGATCAAACGAGAGAACACACCGTCATTCTGAAGAGAGGAGGGAGAGGCGGCAAATTAGTTTAATGTTTCGTGTCCGACGCTCGCGTCGGACAGGGGAAGGGGGGGGGCATTAGGAAATTGCAATCGTTGCTTCCACTCGGCACACAGCCGAGACACGTGACCACGAATGCGAGAGGCAAAAAAGCTCTTGGCAGTGGCTGAACCGTCCAGCCCGTTCTGGATATATACATGTATATATACGTGTAGGTATATATATAAAACGTGCAATATCGATCTCTCTCGGGATAATTCTCGAGAAACGCGACCGCGCTCTTCGTTGTCCAATGAAAAATTGCGACGGATGCTTGAGCTTATCATGAGGGTGATGACAGCGGAAGATGACAGCAGAGAAAGAGATACCTACTCGGGAGAGAGAGAGAGAGAGAGTTACTCTCGTCGGATACAATAGAGCTGTGTGTCACACACGCAAGGCAATATCCGTAACAGTATCAGTTTTCACAAAGACACACTGAGATCTAAAAAAAAAAAAAAAAAATACACAGCTAATGTGTTGTGATTGCAATAAAAAAAAGAGAGAAAGAGAGAGAGAGAGAGAGAGAAAAGAGAGATCAGTAATTTGTTAGTAACAAAAGCGCATGCTTGAGTTCGCAAGTTCACAAGATGTTACAGTTTGGAACAGAGCGTTAATTTTTTTTTTTCTGAAAATGTTATTTGCGAGATCTGTTTTGATTCATAATTACACGTTGCGATTCATTTTGGAACGTCTTTGCGACCGGCTTCGAACCTGCAAAACGTGAATTACAGAACGTACACGTTCGATTTGGCGTGTAGTAACGGAAGTTTGTTGCATGCCGTGAAGAAGCAATGAGAATGACGCGCGAAAACGTTGCTTGCGCGCAACGTGTCTGATGGGGGATGATTCGCGAAGAAAAGGAGTATTTACACATACAAGGGAAAAAATGGATTTCTAGGTACCACCCTCACGATAAGCGCCACGACAAACGCCACGAGACGTGGAAACGAGTGCAAGACCGAACTGTAGTAGTGCAGCGACTGATAAAAAAAAGAAAAAAAAAACGTGACAATGAACATGAGATTCGGGATCGCGAATGAATCGAGAAAGTCGGCGCGCGCGTGTGTTTTCGGGGGGGTCAGCGAAGGAAACGCGTGTGTGTATATAAAGTGACGTAAAAAAAAAAAAAAAAAAACGACGCGCGGACGAACGGGAAAATAGTCTGACACGGGAGAAAGAACTGAAAGGCGAGATATACGAGAGATCCAGAATAGGCATCACTGCAGTCGTATTGTGGACTTTTGGATGCCGCGATGGAAATCATAATGGTCATAAAACTGAGTCACATCCGCAACTATACACGTGCAGTCCGCTTGGCGTGAAATCGCAATTAAGCTGAACGCTCCGCGCGTTTAGATTTCCGTTTTTTTTTTTTGTTTTTTTTTTTGTTTTTTTTTACATGTACGCACGGCGCATCGCGAGAGATATCATCTTACACGCAACGCGCGCGCACGCGCGCGCTTGTGTTTCGGTTCTCGTTTTTCTCGTTTTGCGATAGCTCTCTTTCTCGGTGTGAATGCTCGGCGCTCCGCTATGTATGTTGCGCGAATCGCGATTGCGCCGGATCTGAATCGAGCTGGGAATTCGTTTTATTTTTGTTTTTTTTGTTTTTTTTTTTTCACGCGGAATCGAATCACGCGGTTTCGCGATAAAACATTTTTCTTTATTTTTTTTTTTTTTTTTTTTTTTATGTGAATGAATGTAGTTTCAGCCGCTATTCAATTCGACTGGTTTAATTGCCGAAAACCGCTGCCGTCTCTTACACACGCGATGTTTTCTTTTGTTACCTTTCCGCGTATGTCGCTACGTAAAAAAAAAAAAAAAAAACCGAGTTTTGATGCAGAAAACGAATTGGTTGTTACGCGCGCGCACGCACGCAGGTATTCGCCGCGAACAAAAATCATCGCGTGCCATTTGATTCGAGCTCCGCAGAACGAGATCCGATTCGATTTTCGGCGGCCGAATGACGATCACAACACAGTGAACCCGTTTTTTCGTTCGTTCATGCCTAACGGAAACGTGCACGCGTGCACGCACGCACGCGCGCATCGCGCACGATACGTGCCGCGCATGGGAGTGTGTGTGCGTGAGATAAATTACTTATCAATTTCATAAACGAAAGAATCGTTTTTTTTTTGTTTTCTCTTCTCGTTTTCCAAACCTTCGTCCAAAATACCTCTGCTGCTGCGGTTTAGTCTGCCGGTTGTTTTTTTTTTTTTTGAATGCTACTATCTAGAGAAAGCTCATAAGTGTTATGTATGGCGCAAGTAGATCAAAAGAGGTGCTGTCGTTCCGCGTTTCCTTGATCCCCTCATTTTCGGGGGTAGAGGGGAAGGGGGATGATAGCGCTTGTCCTCGGACAAAATCGGGATCGCGAGCTGACGGCGGGAGAGAGAGAACGAATCTCTCTCCGTGAGTCTCTCTCCGATGAGCACAGAATCTCTCGCGGTCGTGTCTTTCGATTAGTTTTTTTTTTTTTATCGCGGAACGATATTAGATATTTGCGATGCGGCCGAATGTTACATTGTACAGCGTAAAAAAATTAAAGAGATGTCATCACCATTTTGAAATTATTATTATTAGCTGCAAAAAGAGTTGTAAAAGAGCGAGATAGGATGTATAACATATGTATACTATATGTATTAGAAATTTTTTTCAATACTTATCTGGAGAGTAATAGAAAATTTAATAGATTAATGTATATCGTAAATGTAAATATATATATATATATATTATATATCAAGTGTTCGAAGAAATATTCTGTTATATAATAGCTGGATGATATTCGTGAGAGAGGTTTCGTAAATGCTTGCGGTGCTTCGGTCGCCTATTGCTCGTAAAAAAGGGGGTGGAGTGGATCTTAATCGCTAACTCTGGCTAAGCCTAAAGTGATGTATATAATAAGTTTCTTTTGAAGTCGCATCTGCACCTCGTGACGCAATTCATCGATTGTCCTTTGACAATGCATGATCTTTTCTCGCGCGATCTCGTCAAAAACTTTCGGAAGGTCGCGAACGGAACTGTCCGAAAATGTTGTCGGAATATTTCGAGATCGTTTTCATCGATCATGTATCGTCAAGAAATTTTTATCGATCGAGTATTTGATTTGAATCGCGTGTCGAATTGTATCGTTAGGTGAAAAATGTTTTTTGTTTCTTATTTATTTATTTTTTTTTTCCAACTTTTAAAGCTGCGGAAATATTTAAAAAAACAGTCAAGCGCAAAATTGGATTTTGTTTTTTTTGGTTTTTTTAACGTTTAACCACGCAAACGGCAAGAGGCGATTAATTATGGAGGATTTACATTATTTATTAGTGCAGCTACGACCCCCTCGGTCTACTCGTTGTTCAGATCGGAGCCTTCAGTGGTGCTCCTAAGTATAAATCGTGATTTAAGATTCTGTGGGACTTGAGGAGATAAATGGCGTAAGTAGACACTCACTTTTTCAAAGGCACTGTTCCCTGGGGCCCCTGCCCTGCGCCGTTCCTGGCGTCGGTGACCCGGCAGGCCACCATATTATACGCTGAAAGCAGTTCTACAATGTTACATAACTATGTTAATGACCGATATGCGTTCACAGGTGCACGCCCGGCGCCTGCGTTGTCGGATCGTCGCCGTCTCATTGGCCAGTCCTGGGCGCTAAATGCACGACACAAGTTCACACAGTTAATGCGCGAAGTTATTTTTTAGTTAAAGGTTAAAGAAACGAAGCGGGCCAAGGACGGACCAATTAATTATCCGCATCTTGCGACTTGTTTGCGAATCCATCCACCGTTTTGTTCCAAAAAAGAAAAAAAAACAGCGCGCGAATTCCAACCTGAGGACGAACAACAAGTCGAACAGATTGAAATCGCGCGCGTTTCGCGAGCAACAAAAGCAAACGCGAGGGCGTTTAATTACATTTCGGTAATTAAGCGTCTTCTAACTGTTCTCGCTCGCGAGGAAGCGGACTCTCCGTCCGGGAGAGAACCAGAGAGTTTAACTCGATGAGAAAGAGAGACGACACAACCAGAAGCACAGGTGCGGGCACATTGCGGGCAAAACAACGTGGGTGTGTTGCGATAACACACGACATGGCAACGCCACGGGGCGTCGGTGTCCATTACCTTTCTCCTGTTTTCGTCTTTTCCGCTTGTTGCATATCTTCACCGCGCATATGCTGAGGATGATGGCGACGAGAAAGAAGAGGATGCCGCCCACGACGCCCGCGGTGATCGCTTTGTGCTTGACGCGAGCCGGCACGGGAAACTTCACCTGGTCGCTCACACCGTAATTCGTAGCCGCGTTGGCGAACACTTGGAAATAGTAGGTCCTACCACCGACCAGGTTCTTCACTGTGAATATTCACGTCAAACAATCGGAAAATCGCATGATAGACTCACCGTGTGACTCTCTCATTAAATTAAATCACGGCTGTATATATCGTGAAATGAACGCTCGGGATTGTTACACGCTCGCTCGGTTGCCGAACGTTTCCGTTTCTCTCTCGCATTTCACGATGCTGATGAGAAACTTTGACATAAAGGTGCGATTTTAACGAGAAACAATCCGGGGGAACGCGTGTCTCTCACCTAAATAACTGGTCTCTTCGGGTCGTATTTGGCCCTTGTTGAGCGTTTTCCAAGGTCCGTCCGTCTTGTACTTGATAGTGTAGAATTGGATAAGATGGCTACGATCCACAGGAGGTTGCCAGGTTATCAGGAAACCGTTGCTGACTTCCGTCACCGTCAGGTTTCGGGGAGGTCCTGGCTTTGGTCCTGAATGGGATTTAAATCGCGCGCCGATTAAAATTAAATAATTGCGCAAACGCGTGTAACAGTGTAAGAAGATATTCCTGAAGACAATTTTCGGGTTTGGACCGCGTCATTTTTAACCGACGTTTTGTCGACATTTTAATTCATCACAAGTCAGAATTTCAAGAGCAGCCCGCGGTTCAAACCCGAAAGCCACATCTTCGGGAATTCTCGCGCACCGCGAAAGCATCAATATACTATTTTTTTTTTACTTTTATTTATTTTCCTTATCTCGCGTGATTGACAAATAAGTTTCTAACGATGGAATAGGTGACGTTCCGAGTCCGGTGTGTGTCGTTACACACGCGAAGCAAAACAAAAAAAAAAAACCTCGACGAGAGGAAAATCTCCTCGCGGCGTCAGCAAATAAATGTTGCTGTCGTAACTCCGAAATAATTCCAGCGACGCACCGCCGAGTTGCAACGCCAGCCGAAAGCTTTTTTGATGGAAACGTTAACGGGGGGGCTCCGACCGCAGCGACAGTTTCGCATCTATCAAATCCATCGGTATTCGCGCCATCGAGTTGTACGTCTGACTTTTTTTTTTCATCATCGCATATCTGGGACGAACATGTCGCTTACGAAACAAAATTAAAAAAAAAAAAGAGAGAGAGAGGATCTTGCGTCGGTTGATACACGCACAAAAAAAAAAAAAAAAACGTCGGCGTTACAAATGTAACGGATTGTTGCGGAACGTGACTACGTTTTCGTGTCACAACGGAAATTATTTTAAATATTCGTTGCTTTCGCGCGTGTTCGTTCGTTACGTTCGCGAATATAATGAGACGAATGTTCCCATAAATTAAGATTTATGTTCTTCAAACTTTCCGAAAACAACGCGTTGTCGTCGCTGCGCGCGCGCGCGCGCGCAATGTCGCACATTATTCCGAGACACGAACATGATGTATATGCGAAAACAAATTCGAATAAAATTTAACTGGCACTCGAGCCTCTGCGGGTAGGTAGTTGGCGCATAAAACGGACTATTGGCGCAACTCGGTAATTGGATTAACCGCGAGCATGAGATCAGCTTCTTTCATCACTTCTTCTTATGCATAT
Organism: Pseudomyrmex cubaensis; assembly: GCA_014825685.1. NCBI lineage: Eukaryota > Metazoa > Arthropoda > Insecta > Hymenoptera > Formicidae > Pseudomyrmex > Pseudomyrmex cubaensis. The sequence continues at coordinate 12,453 of QVOA01018912.1, read as the reverse complement.
AGTGTTACCGACCTAATTGGAGTACGCGCGTTAACCTTATTAACGTCGGCACCATTTCTTCCCCTCCCCGGCACAATCCTCCTCACGTCGCGAATTAAAACGCATATTCGCGCGAAAACGCGCAATGGAAGGAAACTATACTCGCTCGATATATAATTCGCGCGCGCGCGCATTTGCGAATGCTTTATTTAGATTCGCGAGGAGGAATCTTCCTATTTTTCCGTTCATATTCACACAGAGATCTCCAATCTGCTGCGCGAGTTTTATTCCGGAGGAAAAGCAAATATCATCCCGCGTTTCCCACCCGTATCAGTTTAATGGCCGGTTGTGTTTCCCGGGGAAATATCTCCGGCGGAATTTACGAAATTGACGGAAATTGCCTCGTTGTCGGCCGCGAATATCGCGATCGGCAAGCGTGAAAACTGTTTCACGATTGTTTGCTTTGTTTGATTACACACAAACGGACGCGGACCGGTAAATTTCCTTGGTTACGATCCGCAGAAACGGAACGACCGACCTGAGCCCTCCCGCGGAATCGACAGTGGTTTTACGCTCGTTTTAAAACACCGGACCGAGAGAGTTTATCAAAGTCCGCGCGCCCGTCCGCGTCCGCGCTCTCGGATTTACCACGTGCATTGGCGATTTGATCGCAAAAGCCATTCTTAGTGTCATTCAAATTGACCAACATACCGTGAATGCGGCAAGATTGAACCGAGGCTTTCCAGATCAAAGGAAAACTCTCGAAATTCTCACGGGACGTGGTGTACATGTACGCGAATCGATTTGCGAACGCATCGACGTATGTGTGTGTGTATATATATATATATATATGTATATATATATATGTATATATGTATGTGGAAGGAAAAATCACAAAGACAAAGCTATTCTCGCTTGAAAAAAAACCCCGCCGTGCGGATACGCGAAATAAATGTTCCGTCGTTACGTTTCAGGCGGTTAAACCGATTCTTTTTTTTAGTTTTTTTTTAGTTTTTTTATTTTTTCGTAATGGTTTTTTGCCGCGCACATTTGTAAAGAGAAAATCGGAGACGGGTGGGAAATATGCAGTTTGATTTAGTCGCGAGATTGCGAAATTAGCGGCGCGTATTGTTTCGAATATTTACTTTATGAAATGTTATTCTCTCTTTTTTTTCCTCCTCCCCCGTCTCTCTCCCCAAACTCCCATTACGAGCGCTCTTTCTCTATCGAGCTACGAAGAGGATTTTTATATTGTATCGCGAATATAACGTCCGCTATTTTTGTTGTTTTTTCTCTTTTTCTTTTTTACACACAGCAGGGGATTATATTTTTAAAACTATTTGAAAATTGCGGCGCGCGCATCACGTAAGGTGAATATTAAAACTGTTGTTTTGCAACAATGTAAATTATGCAAAAACAAAAAAAAAGAAAAACAAAAACGTTGCAAGTGTGCGTGTGCGTCAAAATGTTATCCTTTTTTCCCCCCGATTTATATGTCACCAACGTTCGTTCTTCCAACCAACGATCCGGAACATGATTGAAACTCGCGCGGCGGAGGACAAGCGCGGCTAAAACTTTCTTGGGTTTATTCAGCTCCGATGCGCGCGGAGTAGATTGTTTGGAACCGTCTGCTACGTGCAAAATGTATGACGTTATTTCCTGCTCTCCCTCACGGAATGCGCCTCCGATGCGCCGGTTAAGAGGATTTTGTTTTGCTTTTTCTTTCCCCCGTTTGTATCTTTCTCGCGTTCGTTCCGCAACCGAATTGTGCGCGCGCGGGTGTGCGCAAACACGCGCATTCGTTCTCATTGTGTTGTTGTCCGGGGAGCGATACCCTTTTCCCTCCTCCCCCCCTCGCGACACTTATTTTCCGTAGATCGCGTAATAGCGCGTAATCCTTTTGCGTGTGCGAAACGAAAGGAGGAGATCTCTACGAGAAAGAGACGAAGAGAAAGAAAGAAAGAGAGAAGAAAAAGAAGATCCGAGCTCTCGCGTGATCTCCCTCTTTGTGCGGAGGATTTCTAATGAGAAACACGTGCGACAAGGAAGATCTGTGTGATTATGCGCGCACACAACGTATATATATGAATAAACGCGAAGCGTGGGCGGTGTGAAAGCGGCGATGAACACTTTTGAACGTACGATACTTGCTGTTTCGCAATACCCTATATCGCCGTCTCGATCTCGCGCGAGAGAGAGAACAAAGTTTTACAACTCTGTAGAAATATATATTTAGAGAAAGAGAGAGAGAGAGAAACACAGAGAATATCTGAAAACAAAGAGAGGAAAGCAAAACGTATGTACCTTTTGGTCGTACGATCATCGGATAAACGGGATTTCCTGTGGAATCGGTCGGTAATACGAGAGTTTTATAGTCAAGAATGTCTGAAATTAAAAAAGAACGAAACAAACCTGGAAGTTAAACAAAATTCAGAAATTCAAATTAATTAAATCGTCGTCGTGTCGTGTCTTGTTAATTTACAAAGTCGTTGATACGAGAGAAAGGAAATCTAAAAACCGCACACACATGCACGCACGCATTCTCTCTCTCTCTCTCTGCTAATCACGTCAGGTCAGATTTCGTCAACGTCAATCAACCGTAACAAGAAATTGACGAGTTGCTTTTTTTTTTAAGTCATGATATCAACTACAGAAAAATATAGAACTGTCAAAAAAATTTGACGTGCATTAAATTCTTTGAATCGAGTTTTGTTTTAACAAATTTCTGAAGGTTGAAAGTGAATTTAAATCGCACTCCTCGCTTTTTGAGATATTCGGTTTTATTGAGAAATATTCGATTTTACAGAACGTTTCGAATTTAAAAGACGATAAGATAAAAAAAATATTTGCAATTAAGAAAAAAACTGTACGTTTCTTAAAATAATTAGAAAATGCGCGAGCTTTCGCAAAGCAATCGTTACGCACGGAAGAGTATCGATTCTTAAAAGGGCACTTGGAACGAAATTCCGTCGAGTCGAACAAGTTTGGTTCTACTTTGTTGTTAGAGAATAAAGAGAGTATAGGGAAAGAAAGAGAGAGAGAGAATTTAGTTAACCGTGGTTAACCAGCGTTGTTGAATACCCCCGGCCCTTTGTCGAGTACGCGGAGGGCTAACGAGCGAAACCGATGATGATGCGGGCCTGTGTGTGCGTGGGCGGAAGAGTAAGAAGCGAAAGAGAGCGGCTACGGCGAGAGGGAAAAAAGGTGTAGGGCGCAGCCAGGGGAATGTAGTGGTGAAACAGGCAGAAGAAACGCTTGAAAGGTAACCAGATAGAAATCCCTAGACGCCGGTATCAGGGATGCTCGAGGTACGGTGTGTACAAATGGAAGGCAATGAACCGGCGGATTCGAGGGAAGGAAATAAAAGCGGAAGCAGAATGAACGGCTCGATGGGTTTTCCGATACGATAAGTCGCCACGGAAGTCTCCGTTCCTTCTCCGTCTCTTTTTCTCGGTTTTCTCTCCGCTCCTCGCCTCATTCTCTATCCGCGCATTCGCCACCCCTTCCCACCCTTATCTTGTTGCCTCCTTCTCACGTTTTTTCTTTTTCTTTTTTTTTTTTTTCTTTCCTTCGTTTCCTTTTTTTTCTTCGGGCGGTTCTACTCCGAGGAGGAAGTCGCGCGACTTTTTGACTCTCGGATCGATACCACGAGAGAGGATCCGCGAAGGAACGACGTCCTCGCGCATGAATTTCCCTTCGACGGTCATCGAGATGCCACTCGCAGCTCGCGAAGTGAGTCGCGCGAGAGACTCGCGCGGATATAATTTTCAAATATTCCTCGCGCGGCCGATCGCCACGTTTTCGCTGGCTTCGCGGATACAAAGTAGCGATAAAACCAAAAAAAAAAAAAACCAACCGGCAGTTTCAACACATCGCGAGAGAAAACTACGCCACGTGCGGAACGTTACACGCTGCATTCGACGTTTTTTACGCGTTGAAATTTACGACGAAACGTTTACATAAAACAGATCGCGATAAAGCGTCGCAGGGGTCTCGAATTTTCGCGGATGCTTTTCGCGCTTGCGCGCGCGTTATACACGACGTGAATAATAACACTAAAGTGTCATTCGAATGTTCTTACCACTTTCATCCGGAGGTGGGGGTTGATCAGGTGAGTGAGTCGGCTTGGGGCTCAGCGCAACGTCTTGGAGAGATTGCGCGGCGATAGAAGTGGAGATATGAGTTTCAGAAAGAAAGTTTGAAAGACAAAGACAGAAAAGATTAGTTTATAGCTGACAAACAAGATCGTTAAGCTATTCGTTAATTTATTGCGCACAGTATTTCGCAGGTTAAAGGCTGACAAACAAGATTTTCCGGCATTATTCGGTTACTTTGAATTATTGAATAAATTGACTGATGTGGAGAGCAGAGGCACACGCGATTAGTTAAAGCTGCTTCAATTACCACAACAACAAAGTCAATATCCGTTCCGAGACCCAACGAAGTTGTTGGGGCTCGTCGTTGCGTCTGTCTTTTAACTCGTGAAATTTATCAGAAACTTTAATGATCAAAGTATAATCACGGGGACAATTATAATGCAATTTTCCATTACCGAGCGTCCTGACTGTGATGACTTTGCTCAGCATTCCCTCGCCCAGAGCGTTCTTCCCGATTACCTGGAACTCGTAAAGCGTGCTGGGCGTGAGACTGCCGATCGTCACCGTTGTGCTGCCCGACGGAGTCACGGGGATTGTCTTCCAATCCGAAGTTCCTGATTCCCGATACCTAAACGCAAAAGAAAGAAAAAAATCGCAAATGGCTCCGTGAGAAGATTGGGAAGGATTCGTATTGAAGCTAGATCTTCTAAAGACTCTGCTAAAACAGCTGTTTGACACGTGTCCGCCGCGCGTGCAAATGTTTACAAAATTAATTTGGAGACTCGGCTTTTCGAATGTGTTGACTTCTCACGAATTTTAACTTCAACTTGACATCGGTTTTAATATAAAATTTATGAAGCTCAGAAAGTTTTGCGCAACATTGTTATTGATTCACAACACTGCCGTTTTTTATATTTAACCCTTCGTGGACAGACGTCAAAAATGACGACTAGTCGGGCAGACCGGGCGACCCACGCGACTTTAAAATCAAATATTTTCGCGAAAAATTGACATTTTAAAAATTTTGTTTTTTGAATAAAAAATGTGGACGATTTTAGGTCGATTAAAACAAACAATTAAAAAATCTAGTATTTTTAAAGATATGAGCGTTAAAAAAAATAAATTAATTTTTATTAGAGACGCCGATGCGCAATTTTTGAGCGGAAAATCCAAGTCTGACCGCGAAAAGTTAGATTAAACTAACACCTGAGATCGTTCCCTCATTGTATTTAAATTTGTTTAAAATTGACACGTGCAATTTCGATGTAAAAGATTTTGCCAATATCTTATAGATGACAAGTTATATTGCAACTAACTACAGAGAGAGCGTATAGCGCGAGATAATTTTTGGGATAAAATCTAGTATCGTTTCTCGCTCGGACACAATTACCGGCAACGTAGAAGGAGCTCTTAAGTGGTGATACCTATCAACCTATCCCCTATATCCCGTATATACCCACCAGATGGTATAATCCTGTTTGTAATCAGGACCGCCGGAATAGCCTGGTAACCAGGTTAGCGTTACCGAGAATTGCGTGGCTGTGCCTGACACGTTGTAAGGTGCATGGGGTTGCGTGCCCTCGACGATCAGTTGCGTCGAGGACGAGATGGTGGCGACTTCGTTGGCGGCAACACACTGATAGAAGCCGAAGTCCGCGCGCCGAAGGCTCTCTATCGTCAGATTGCCGCCGACGGTCTTCGCGCGACTACGTTGGATGGGGCCACCATCCCTCTGAGATAAATTTCGAGAATTGTTGTACAAAAAATCGCTACAAACGTGGGTTGTTAAGAAAAACATTTATGCAAAGAGAAAAGGGAAATCTGGTGCGTTTCAAGTACGAAATACACATAAAAAAAAAATAAAAAAGTAAAAGTACACAAAGTTGACAATTTGAAACACGGTGCACATTGCAAACCTGAATATTTTACAAATAATTAAATTATTGTATTATTTCTCGTATAAACATAAAATTATAAACAGAGAATATAATTGTTACACATGTAAATTTTATTGAATTGCAAATAAGCACATTATAAACCTATCGGACAAAGTTGTTGTTTGAGTGACAGTAGTAAATATATGTATATATATCTCTCTCTCGATATCCTCGTGTGCGGTAAACAATTAACAAACAATTTTAAACAAACGTAATTAATTTTGACAACATTAATCAAAACATAATTTACTAAAACGGCGAGTGCATTCGAAGGGAGGGAGGAGAAGAGAGGAGGAGGAAGGGGGATATTTCTTTTGAAGACGCTATACCCGATGCCACTGTATCGTTGGTTTCTGCGTTCCCTCGGCCTCTTGAGCCTCGCAGTGCATCTCGACCGTCTCGCCGACCTTCTTCGTGTAGACCGGCTCGGGCTCCACGGTGAAGACGGGCGGATTACGCACGAGGACCTCCATCACACCCGAACTGCCCTGCGTGCCGTGGGCGTTATAAGGCGTGCAGGTATATCTGCCTTGGTGATTCTCATTGACCCGTGTAAACAGCAGGGAGCCATTATTCATGATGACAATGTCCTTCGTCTGATAAGGTTCTAGTAGGCGTTTGTCTTTGGTCCAGGTCACGTATTGCAGGGGCGGATTGGCCTTTATGTGACACTGGACCACACCGGCCATACGGAACGGCAGGTACTGAACAGTCGGGGTGAACGTGACCTTCGCCGGATCTGAAACGCGCGAGATTGCGCGCAAAAGATGATTAGCGCTCGCGCTTCTCAATTGAGCTTCTTAATTTTATTCTCGAAGTGCGTAGCGAGCTTGTTACCAGACGAATTTTAGACATGTAGCTTCCTTTGAGTTTTGACAATTCCGAACACGCGCTTTTGTGAGACTTTCTATAATTAAAAATTTTAAAAATATCTTACACTCGACGTTCAAATAGGCGCTGGCAGTTTGCGGGTCGCCGATTCCGTTGCTGACTTCGCACAGATACTGTCCGGAGTCGTCGGCGCTGGCGGGTTGAATGACCAGCGAGTTGTCTCTCTTGATGGTCACTCGAGTCTCCATGGCCGAGACTTCCGTAACGGGAGCGCCTTCGCGAAACCAACGCACCGTCACGTTACCCGGAAGAGCCTTTGCCTCGCAGGTAAATTCCACTCTCTCGCCTTCAAGCTTCGTCTGGTTCGTCGGCGGTAACGTAATTACGGCACCACCTGTAAGCCAATACCGTGCGCAATTTTCATTTGCATAGTTTTGTCATTAAAAAATTAAAAGAAGAAAGAAACAACACGACAAGTCGATTACATAACAAAGTTTGTCACACACACACATACACGCAAAAAAATCTCGAGATATATAGTGTCAAAAAACTGCGGTAGCAATTGACCGCCGATATTGCTTGTCTCGCTGTCAAAGATATTTCAGAAGAGACGACAGCTTGCGGCGCGGCAATACTACCCGGCTGTCGCGCGGAGACACGGAATCGAATACGCTATATAGTCGGTCGTCTCCATTGATTCTCGATAACGTCTTTCTCTTTCTCCCTTTCTCTCCACCGCGTTCGTCGGGGTAAAAAGCCGTGACGGATAGGCGAACCGCGCGGAGTGCCTCGAATTTGCTTCTCGCGACTTTTCCCCCGAGTGTGTGCGCCGCACACGGCGCTCAACACAGGGGTGCATTACATCTTCATCGATATCCAACGTCCACGCCCATGTCTCACGTCTCACGGAGAAATTTCAAAAGTTGGAGCTTTGCTCGCGAAGACGATATTCGCACATATATATATATATTTCTTCCCGCCGCGCGAGAGATCGATCCCCGCCGCGCACAAAAGAATCCGAACTCGTTTCGCGCGATTCCGTCGCGCATTTCCCGCAATCCGATCTATCGTCATTCGTCGGGATTATGCGGGGCTCTCCTCCTCCATTTCTCCGCGTTGCGAGACGATAGCTGGAGATCGTACGTGGAGAATTGTCGAGGAATTAACGACATTGAGATGTTCGCGAAGAAAGGTATTGATTTGACTGTGGTGCGAATATGGCGCGTCGATGATAAATTCAAAAGGTGCAAAATCCGCACAGATGCTCTCGCGTAAGATCGCGATATATGTGTATTGGTATTTTTCTTTTTTTTTTTTTCGAGCTCGGAGAAAAACATTTGTTTATAATTCACTGGTGGAATTTCGCAGTGCGGTTCGTCCCGTATCTCTTGCTTTTGTATTTTAATATATCAGATACGTGATATTCAAAATCCATACGGTCTCTCTCTCTCTCTCTCGAAATTCGAGATTGCTAGTTGGCAAAGTAAACAGGGTGTAGGTGTCGCGCAAACAACGTGTCGATTTATAAACGCAAACGAACGCCAGCGCGTCGCAACGCACACAACCGGCCGCGCCTATGATGCTGTAAATATATCGACGAATGTTTGAGCAATTAAACATTTGGCAGATTGTTGCGGCAGTTTGTTCGGCGTGTCGATGTATAATCGAATTCGAGGCAATTGGCCGTTTACGTAGTATAGGGTAAAGCTTTTCGGTAAAGAAGACGACGCGCGCGAGAACATCGAATGACATCACACGCGCGGGGAAGGCAAACGCCGAGAACGTGCCGGCCAAGAAAGGATTGCGGGATGTTCCTCCTCCTCCTTCTCCGAAGAAGCTCTCGCAAGAAATATCGCGCGCGCACGCGGAAATCCCGAGAAAACGAGGGCAACGATATTCTAAGCTCTGCCCGATGTCTCAATATATTGCAGCCGGTCGCACCTCCCGAAGATGCGCCACAATGCGCGCGCGTACTCACCAGTCAGCCAGCCAGCGACGCGACGTTGCGACAGGAATAAATTTGAATCTACGATCTTGATAAACGCACGAAGCGCGGAATGAGAACTTGTTGCCCGGTGAGAGAATAGAAAAAAACAACAACCTTCGCGAGAGAGTATTTCCTCTCGCAATCTTCCGCCCTCGCATTTAAATCGAGGAGCACGCGCGCGGGTCTTTCACGAAGAGCGTCCGATCGGACGCTGTATATATATCTGTTGTTGTGTCAATCTCTCCGTTTCCACGTTCAGTTTTGTAGACACGCTATTTTTTTTGTATTTCTGTTTCTTTTTTTTTTTTTTTTTAATTATTTATTTCAAAAGCGCTCGGTTTCACAATGCGCTCGGTTTTCATTTTTCTCTCGCGCGCGAATGTGCGCGCACGATCGGTGAAACATATATTTTAATTATCCGCGCTCTCTCGCGCGGTAATGTATGTTACGTCACGAGCGCGAGAGAGAGAGAGAGCTCGGGAGGATACTTTGCGCCGCTCAGGCGGCGGGGAAGTTTGCAAAGTTCGCGGACAAACGAGGCCAATGAAATTCCGAGTCGCCCTATAGCATCATTATGGCGTGCGGTCGCCGTAAAGCTGCACGCGCGGCGCACATTACGCGCGATCGTTAACGACGTTGTTTTTACCGAGTTGCGGAGCGACAATTTCCCACCCGCGCGCTCGATATTCGCACGGAAGGGTTTTCTCTCGAAAAACGGTGTCGCTCTCGAAACGCGTTTTATCGCTTTTTTGCTTCGCGAGAATTAAACGCGAACATCGGGCGACTTCCATCGCGTCGCGCATCATCGGCAACCGCCGTCGCGATTTCTCGACGAGAGAAGAGGAAGCGTCGTCGGCACGGCGACAAATACCGGCGTTTGCCAGCCAGCCAGAAACGAAAATCTTGACAAACCGGGGCAATGAAATTCAGAAAGAGAGACAGAGAGAGAGAGAAAGCGAGAACGGCGGACTCTTAGTGTTATATGTATACAGCTCGTGTATGACGCGGCGCTGCATCACGTCGCGCGCGTTTTGTAAATACGCGGTGTCGCCGAAGAGTAGTCGAGAGCAGCAAATGGAGATGCTGCCGCAGTCGAGATGCGGAATAAATTTCGGAATGATTTATCCTTGTAATGTTTTCGCTTTTTTTTTTTTTTTTTTTTTTTTTTTTTTTCTTTCAACTCTCTTTGAGCACTCTACTTAGTTTAACGCGCCGTGTATACACGCGCGGAATATACACGTGTACCTCGCCATTTTCCCGGGGACGCCGAAAATAAACGCGTCATTTTTCACGCGCAAATTTCTTGTCTTCGTTCTCGCGCGGAAGGTCGTTTTGTCGTCGTAGTTTTTTTTCTTTTTTTTTTTTTTCAAGATGGCGGCCATATTGCGCCCGACCTGCGAATAATATTTTTTCTAAAATATCCGTCTTCGAATAGTTCGCACAAATTTTACGAAGCTTCCCGCTGTCATTTCGGAGCGCGACGCGCTCACGTTTCTCAATCCATTAAATAACCATCTCGCAGCCAGACCGGTAAACGAGCGTGATAACGAGAGAGAGAGAGAGAGAGAGAGAGAAAGAAAGAGAGAGAGAGAGAGACCGTAAGACAATACGATGATGAAGATGGATGTCTCGGCTGTGGCTTGCGGCTTACAAATTTGCAGTGGTTGTGGGGTGGAAACGAGCGACGACGTTCCAGAAAAAGAGGTAAACGAGGAGGAGAAGAGAGTGAGAGAGAGAGAGAGAGAGAGACGGAAGGCGCGAAAGCGAAATGAAACAAGAAGGCTGGCTTGTGAGAACGGAAAGTAGCTCTGTTGGCTCTGGAAAAACAAGACAAATCGCCTTTTAACTCCCTTTTGCCCCTCCCGGTTACGAGAATAGCCTTAATTGGTCGGAGGCAAAACAAGGCGACGTCCGGAAGCTCGCCGTAACCACTTTGTCTAACGCGAGTTTTATCGCGATTCGTCTAGGCGAGAGAAAGGGTGAGAGATATATCGATATATACGGCACGTATGAGTAAATGTATCGGCTCGTAAAATATATACGGGGGATGAGATACGGCGTTCTTCCTCGTCCTGTCGCTCTCTGCTGCGCACTACTCACTTTATAGTTGCGCCGGTATGTCGCGCGTCTTCCGATCACCGTTGGAGAGGATGGAAGGGGGGAGGGTGAAACGTTCGAGGGAAATGGACGCTAAAACGGTTATACGAGATTGCGACTTCCCTTATCTTTTCCTCGAGCTTGCGAGGAGGCGACGACGTATAGAATATGGCGCGCACCTGCTCGCGCGCGCGCGCGCGGGACATCACCGTATACGATACGGTACATCCGCGGCGGAAATAAAAATTATCGGGAAAGATGGGGAATGGCGCGCTTTATTGTATTCGGATTTACATTTTCTCTCGTGAAATATGGACGCGCTGTGTGAAGTCTGTACTTTTAGAGCTCTTTTAGATAGAGAGAGAAAGATACGGGATATATCTCTCACAGAGTGGTTGTGAAAGTTCGAAGCGATTTCTTGAAAATCGATTGGCTGACCCCGTTCTCGCGTGTGGCGCGGGGCTGTGTGTGCAGTGTCAGAAAGATAATACAAATTATACAGATCGATTACAACCGTTCGGACACCACCGAAACCCCCTCGACACGTCGCCGTCGTCCGGCTTTCCGCGTGACACTCGAGCTGCCCCATTTCTAATTACATCGACTGTAAAAAGACGCAACGAGACACACACACACACACACACAAATAATAATTAGAGCTTCAACTCCCGCAACTCCCGTAAACACACTTTTTTTGTCTATTAAAAGCACAGTCCCCTCGAACTGCCCCATTTCGATTTTTATGTAGAGCGCGAAACTCCATAAAGCGGGAGAGAGTGTCACAACGAGACAAAAACAAAAAAAACCCGATTAAAGCTTCCGGCCACGGTCGTAACCTCCGTAATACACCCCTTTTATAGCACGATGCACGTGCAATTGGAAATGGGGGCAACTCGAGTGTCACGGAAAAATGGTGTGGGCGACGACAGAGATGTTTCGATAGGGTTGTCGTTGGTGTCCGATTGCCGTAATCGATCTGTATAATTTCCTTCTGACACTACGCAGCCGCGAAAATACACGAAAAAAAAACAGTTGCTATTATATGGGCAAGAAAAATTGTTGTTCTGTTTTTTTTTTGTTTCAAGAAAACGTTGGCGCAAAAAAATCCTCAACAGGCTCAGCGGCTCCAACTAATTTCTTGCTATTCTGGCAAATCTCTTTTTTCCGCGTGGGAGGGCGAAAAATCGATTTTCAAGAGAATTCGCCTCCGAACTCTTGAAGCCTCCGAGCTCGTATCGCGCGTTCTTTTCGACTAAATTATATCACGCGCGCGACGAAAACCCTCTTCATAACGAGCATTAAGGACGCGAGGCGAAGAGGATCTTCCGAGACTCTCGTCGAGAGTTAATTAAATTGGAGATAATAAGACGTACGCGCGCGCGTATAAACCTTTAATTATTCCGTCACGCGGCAACTCTTTAAACGCGAGAAGATCGAGCACTCGACATTTGTTAAAAAAAACAAAACAGAGAGTCGCGCGACTCTCAAGGTGTGAGAACACGCCGCCGCCGCCGCCGGCGGCGCG
>QVOA01018911.1:0-17754 GCA_014825685.1 Pseudomyrmex cubaensis | reverse complement strand
CTTCCTGATTACCCGTCGTGCCAAAAATGTTTTTTTTTTTTGTTTTTTTTTCGTTCTATCTTTTGTGCGCGCGGTGTCGTTTTAAAAGTTAATTACAGGTACGGAAGGCGACATCGTGCTCCGTCTGCGAAATGAACGTCATGGGAAAGCTATTTTGCTCGACAAGAAACCATTTCGGATAATTAAAAGAGCTTAATACTAAGACAAATAAAAAAAGCTTCTCGGAATACGTGAAATAATACACAATTACATACATCCACATATTTTTTGATGCACCTACTATAATTCTAGCCACATTTCTAGCAACTTTGTTTGAAAACTCGTTTTTTACATTCGTTATTCCACGTGCATCGATGAAACGTAATCTGCGAATCGATCGAGTAGAATTTCATCAATAAATCATTGATATCAATAAATCTTGACGTCAGAATTAGCTCGTAGTATTTCTTGCAGGTTGCGAACGCGAAAACACGAAATTAATGTGACACAAGTATGCAAAAAAGTTCTTCTACTGATCAAATTCTTCTACTTGATCTGATAATATACACAGTGTGTCTCAATATTAGATTCTATTGAATTACAAGAACAATCAGAGTAAATATGTGAAAAAAAAAACTATTAACAAAAAATAAACTGCTCTTGCGCGCGCGCGTTGATAACGCGCAATCCCTAAGGAGAACTGAATCAAACGAATTCTCACCGTGAATTTACGACGTGGCCGAACGTTTTCCGCCTCGTTCGTTTCCAGACTTCTGTGCCGGCCCGCTATCACGCACGAAATTCTGCCGTACACATACAGCATCACCAGCATGGGTAGGAAAAAACTGCCCATCGCCGAGAATATCACGTACGAGGAGTCCATGTTGTAGGAGCATTTTTTGATATCGCGGTTCGTTGCGCGCGGAAAACAACCCAGTAAAGGCGGGCTCGTTATTGCGCCGGCCGTTACCCATACAGCAACGATCATCAGCCCAGCCAGTCTTTTGCTTCTCCGTCGTCGGCTGTATATCAACGGCTGAGTTACGGCCAAATACCTTGAACAAGAAATACCGATGACGACGAATATTCGCATGAATTTTTCCGAGGATCTAAACCGCAAGATTAAAAAAAAAAAAAAAAAAAACTGGAAAAAAGCGCAGAACTGAAATTAATCGGTATTCGTATTTTCGTCAATTTGATTCCACGAAGAAAATTCACGCACATTAAAATATTTGTTTGTCTGCAATGCAATCAAGCGCGTATGGCAACTTCATGCTACATGAACAAATTTGCATAGTCTATGATCAATATGGGTTAGTAAGCTATGTAGTTAGAAGTTTCTTACGCTGCATATAGAATGTAAGAAGCAATTTCGTATATATAATATATTACGATGTAACAGACACGAGAGGATATAAACTGCGGAGGAAGATGTTTGTTCTGCGATATAATTCAATGAACAGTTAAAATATATCACGCGTATTTATAAAACATTTCATGTTTAAAATTTATTTTTTTACCGCATCAGAAAGCAAGAGAGGAAGAGAAAGAGAGCAAAAGATAAGATAATAACAAAAAAAAGTGAACACAAGATCCATAAAAAGGCGCAGCTTCTTTCAGCGAGTGATATCAAGCTGTTTGATCGTAACGATGAGCCAACAGAATAAAATACTTTATTGCTTGATCAAACTTCCTGCGAGCCGGAAGTCACTCGTGTTCGTCGTTCGATTTTCTTCTTAATTTCTTTTTTTTTCTCTCTCTCTCTCTTTTCTCAAACGTTGACTCGTAAAGCTGCGACGTTCGTCGGTTAAATTTATGTCGGCGCAAAATTTTATCTTTAATGACGGAGAAAAGTCCATTTCCGAAAAGTGGAACGACTGGCGGGAAACTCGCCGGGTAATCCCGTTATCTACGTGACGAGATTTCAAAATGCGTGTGGTCCAGGATTTACCTGTCTATAGATATGGCGCACAGCGAGAGAATACTGGCCGTGCAGAGTAGAATATCAAGAGAGACCCAAGAATCGCATAGCATCTCGCCCAGTTCCCAAGTTCCTCCTGTAAGCTTCATCGAGAAATTGTCTAGTCGATAAAAAGCATTAACGTACATACATTTACACGTGTAAAACAAAAAAAAACAATTTACACAAAAGAAAATATATATCTCTTGTGTGCTAAACGTCACAAAACTGGAAGAGTTCGCACGACAACGCTCAGTGCACGCGTTTGCGTTTCCGCGGGGGGAGAAGAGACTTGTATTAAATGCCGGCGGTAATTAAACGCCGCTCTAAATATCGTTACGGCAATGTGCGCTGCAATTTGTTCGCCGTGAATAATGAGCGCCGATCGCGGCAATTAAATAAGATCTTATCGTGGATCACAATTCGTGACGTGAAAGCTCCCAGCTTACTGTCCGCTGCTGAAGATGAATTAAACATTTCATACTCGCGTACTTATTGCGTTTTAACACATGACAAACGCGTTGCGCATACCTGTATCAGCACCGCCGGCGGCATCACCGCTAGGCCGACTAGTAAATCCGCCGCCGCTAGGCTAGACACAAAACAATTAGTCACGGACCGTAATCGCCTCGTGGTAATTACAGCTGCGATCACCAGGGTATTGCCAACCTGTAATAATACAAGAAAGAGAATCACATTGTTGCAAGCGCATGCTTTGAAGCGCTCAAACTAACCGTGAGTTATTAAATTCAGTTTGTAAATTGTGTGAATTCAGTTTGTAATAATGCGTGAACATATACATATGTATATATATTTTTTATAAATATAAATATATATAAGTACATAATATTTAATCAGTAAACGGCTCGAAGAAACAAATCAAAAGATAATAAACCAGAGTGCCAATAATCAAGTTTCGTGATGACTTGTCGGATTTAGATGTGTACATGTTTATTTATTTATATTTGTACCGTTTTTCTATTCAATTAATTTTGTATTGCAATTTAGTCTGTTGAGGATGATCTACAGTTAAAAGATCGAAACGTCCGCCAATTACACTGCGTTTTTAAATTATTTTAACCGTCAATTTCTACTGTCAATCTTGACTATTGGCTCTCCGGTTTATTATCTTTTGATTTATATAAATACAATATATATTTTATAAATATATATTTTAATATTAATTATAAATAAAAATAAATATACAGTATATAAGTGCGTTTATATAATTCAAATGTCAAAAGAATAGGATGATATTGCTCACTATAGTAACAATAATAAGCATCGTGAATAATCCTGCTAGAACAAGATCCGTCCAATTGGGTAAGTATTCAGCATCTCCTTCGTCCGTCGATGCCGTGTGATTCCATTGATAAACGTCCTCATGATAATCGGTCGATTGATTCGCCATGACGCCTCACCCTCGATCCATAGATGATGATTTTTGTTTTCCGATGCGCGTGTTTCGCGATATCATCGTGATGTTTACGAGAAGTTCATATCCTAAACAGAAATCACAGACCAAAATAACAAAAAGAAAATAGTAGTATTGATTTTGTTTTTTTTTTTTTTTTTTTTTTTTCAATTTTTCCCGCAAAAAAAGCAGAAAAGCAATGGAACGTTTGTGTGTGTGGAACATATTGAATTGAACTGTAAATCCTGTGAAGGATACGCGCGCGCGAATTGAATCGATTAAAATCGCGAAATGTACACGTCGCGAGAGTATGAATATACATGAAAAGCACAATCGGCGGAAAAGTTTTAAAACTTTTTACAGTCATGGATACACGAATAAGCTCGAACGCGCGCGCGCTTCAACGAAATATGGAAATGGATCACATCGCGAAAAAAAGCAAACACACGGAAGAGTTTGCTAAAATTGGATGAGAAAAGTCAAACAAACTATGAAAATAAAACAGAGAGCACGGGATAGAAAGATGGAGCACTGTTGGAAATGGAAAGAAATCGCATTTTCAGAAAGCGCAAGAAGAAACATCGAAGATAGCATATTCCCGTTCAACATTTTTTCGCCGTCGTAGTACATATATATGTATATATCTGTATTTTGTCGGAAATAACGCGTGTGTTGCGAAACATATACTTAAATGTCGCGGTGCCATATATTCTTAGTTACATTTTTTTGTAAAACAAATTGTCAAAACTTTACCGAGATAAATCGTCCTTCGAAATTGCAGCGAATAAATATTAATATTGTTAAAGAATATTTTAATACGCATACACACATTTGACATTTCATTGAAGCTCTTACAACACGAATATAATTATAGACGAAAAGCGCGTGTGTACATAATATGTATACAAATATTGCCGCATAAAGTAAGAATTCAACGCGGGTTTTTACTCGCATGAAGAGACAGGCAAATTATAATCCCGTTTCAGTATATGCGAGAGAAGAGAAGAGATTATTAATTTAAGCTCGACTGTAATCAAATTGCAATTACAGCGGTCTCCGCGAGACCCCACCGTGATTTATTTAAATGCCAACATATAGTCACAAAGAGAAAGATGATGTAATCTCGGAAAACTAGCAACGCGATATATTTGCGTTAACGCGAAAATTACCGCGTCGAAATCGACTAACGGCCAATATTTGTCGCGATTATTTAAACGTTTAGCTTCGTAATTCTCTTTTCATAATGGTAATCGTGGCAGCCAGTGTTATTGGTCCAAGCAACCAAGCGTGGAGTGGACTTTCCCTCGGGCTCGCCGAATTTAAAGTGAGTTACAGCGCTGTTTCCCCACATTCACGACGAGCGTTCGAATAAGGACAATCGGAATTGAGGAGATGCAGTTTAAAGAGAACGAATTTCTGAGCACGTACTTGAGTCTAATAATTAAAAGTAACGAACGCTACGTGTCGGATCGTGAAATATCGTTAAATGAACATACGGAATTTTTTGTGCGTTTATTAAAATTATACATCATTTCAGAGTGTGACTCTGTTTCTCGCGAAAGAGAGTCTCTTCTCACTTTTATTTCCTTTGAAAAGCGTTTTAAGTTGTCGAGCACTTTTTAAGCGTTCTTATTAAATCGTGAGAAACAGCATGCGAGGTGATTAAAAAAAATTAGATCTCGCCGCGTTGCGGTGTGAAGCGGTTCTTTACATATAATAAGTACTTGACTTTGTGTGACAATTAAAATGTAATTTAAATTAAGAAAAAAGTTGTGCATTTAATTATACTTCGTTGTATTATACATATATCGCGCATCTATGTATTCAGTGTTTGACACTTACTTCGCCGTGGCTTTTTTGTTTTTCGTGAAAGTTGTGATAAAGATATTCTATCCGCAGAGAAATTCTCTCGATCGGCTATAAATAATCGCCAGTAACGCGCAAGCAAGAATGCTTTATAATGTATAAACCCTCCTGGGTGGTGGGTACTGTCCAGGCATGAAAGTCGGATAAGACGAATGGACGGATGGGATTGCGCGCGATCGTTATCGATCCGGTAAGATGAAATAGGACGGATTGTTGCGGAAGATATTTCGGAGCCAAAATCCTGTTACACCAGAGCTATAAAATATTTTGCGATGGCTGGTAGTGGTGGATCAGTAACAAGATGTGATATTTTTTGCGAAATCCCAAAACTTTTACATAAAATTAAACAGAGTTTAAGTAAAACCACCTTTTTTTACAATATTTCGTTTCTTCTCGTAATATTTTGTTTTTAAACTAAGAAATATATAAGGTCAATACGAGCCGTATTCCCAAGATGTTGTGCAGAAACATATATACACATATATATGTGAATTAACGTGTAGATTTTCTACACGTGAGTTTTGAATTGAGATTTCAATTCTTAAAATCATACGGGATGCTGGATTTGGATCTCACATATGAAAGACCACCCCTAAACTAATTTTAAAATATTGCGAGAAAAACTCCTCGGCCAGGAGTCGAACCTGGAATCTCCGGCTTTCCGTGCCGTTTTTTTTGTCGCAATATTTTAAAATTAGTTTAGGGGGGTATCTGGGGTCTTTCATATGTGAGATACAAATCCAGCACTCTGTATGATTTTAAGAATTGAAATCTCAATTCAAAACTCACGTGTAGAAAATCCACGTTAATTCACATATATGTGTATACATATACATATATATGTTTCTGCACAACATCCTGAGAACGGCTCGTATTGACCTTATATATTTCTTAGTTTAATTTTCACGAGCCCAAGAGATTATTTTGTTTTTATTTGTGTGAAATAATATTATCGAGAGAGACAAAAATAAATAACGCTTGTACGTACTATTTCTGCTCTAACTTGATGTGTAAGTTTTTGATATCTTCATCATCAGAATAATAAAGCATAAAGATATAATTTCGACTGTTCTTATATAAAGTAGCAGTTTTAACGCTGAACACAACGACGAACAATGTGAATGGCGTAATTGGTTTGATAAAAGGAAATTGATTCTTGCGTATCACACAGGTGCGTTTTATCTCTCCACTTTTTTTTTAGCGCAAAAAATGTGTATGAATGACCAATACCATTACCATTTTAATCCTATATATTCCGCACACGTGTTTAAAAAAAACTCAACTCAATATTCTCACACACCGCGGTCGGCGCTGTATTAATCGCAAATCCAGATCCTTTCGATGGTTTCGGTTAATCACCATGTGACTGTCCGCGTCCGAACGAATTGTTCGCCAATTTGCTTTGAGACTTTATCGTGACGGATAACACGAATAAATGGCAATATAAAGACATAAAATATATATCAATGCAATATTCAAATAAAGTATATTTAAGAGCGGATATCTGAAAAAATTACAAGAGTGTGGGTGTAAAATCGAACGTCCGTGAATATACGTGACAGTCGATGCAGTAATCTTTTCCTTTTCTCTCTAGGGGAATATGTGTTTCATAAATAGTTAATCAAGATGTGAAAATGTAACAAGTCGATACGCCGTTTTCTCGTGCGATATGACATTCCATATGAAAGTAAATTTAACTGCTCTACAGAAAAAAGTTCGCCGCAAAACTTCTCTCGTTCAGAAGGGCGCGAAAGCGGAGGCGTAAAAATTCTCTCTACAAGTTTCCGCTGCAACGATTTTGTGGTAATAGAGTTCTCCGAGAATTTCGCTTATTACACTAATAAACAAAAAATCACACAGAAGTGCAAAAAAACGAATTACCCGCTTTCATAATCTCTCGTGCTTGTGACGTGCTCGTCATGAAAGTTATTCTTATTTTGTAATGTGCGAATGTGTAACACCATCTCACGCTATTTTTGCGGACATTAATCTTATTTATCTCAAACATTCCGAGCTGTCAGAGAACGCGGATTTTGTGTTTGAAATTAACATGAGAGAAGAACCTTCCCGTTTCTCTCACGGAGGATGCGCGCGCGTGATTGATCTGCATTTACTAAAAATTCAAACAACAGTTGCACAACTGTTTGATGTTTGCGTTTATTCTTTCAAATATTCTCGCGTAAACATTTCTAGAAACTTTTCACAGCCATGTAGAAAATAAGTTGTTTAACTATTTATTGTACAGATATTTGTTTTATTGTACTTACCGGGCATATTATTTTAAAGTTTATGTATGTGTGTGTGTTGGATTTAGAATCCGCTGTTATTTGAAAATAGAAAGAGATAAAAATCTGTAATTGGTTGTTCCACAACCCGTTCTGATATCTGATCTCGTTTTTTAGATGTAGATTGTAATCGATTTTGCTATAACCGCCTACAGTTGCCGAGCATACGCACGCGTATACAAAACGGCGACGTTCAGACTAAGCACAGTCTGAAACGATACGAAAGTAGATTGCATTTCTTTTTTACGAACTTTGATTTCTCGCAAAACGATCTCTCTTATATTTTTATTTTTTGTTTTTTTCTATTAATAGAAAGAGATTTAGTTTCTATATGTGTATCAATATAAATACAATAATAATAACTTTTTAAAATGTTTACGAATATCAATGTAAATACAATAATAATAACTTTAGAAAATGTTCGAATTTTAGTTTCGACGTAAAAGAATGTTCCGTTTTTTCTTTTTTTTTAATTTCCAGAGGAAAAAAGCTTTTTTTTATTTCTCACCGTAAATAAGCAAACACGGAAACTCCACGAATAATGCACCGAACACTCTCGTTTATAGTTTGAAACTAAAATTGAAAACGGTGACTTCAATTTTCCGGGCTATAGGACGGGAAAATGCACCTTGTGCCGCCGATTGTTTCGTTTCCATTACTACTTTTAATAAATGTAAATATCATTCTCACACGTATCCGATACCTGTGAGCTGGCACTCGGCAAAATATATAATTTCAACCTCTCAAGTTTTTGAAACGTATTGTAATTATATTATATAATATCTGTAAAGAATCACAATAATACAAAATTTCTTCTTTCGAATCTACTATGAAATATTCTAATTTTGTGCGTTCATTAGAATTTTACATTTTATAACATGTGTTTGTAAGAAATGAACGTGTCAAATAAAAACGATATTGCGCGGGCAATTAGTGTATCATTATATCAATTATTACATCATTTATCAAAGCAGATTAATTGCTCGGAACGTCAAATCGTTAATAAAACTTTTTCGTCATATAATTTCACCGCGCTGCATTGATCCAGCAACGAAAACCCATACATATATATATACATGACGTTGTGCAAAATCTCACGGACAACGTTGTGTGACAGGTACGGCACAGGTCTAACAAGCGACGTTTGTTATTAAATCTGAGCTTTATTGCAGTTTGAAGATTGTTCTCGAAGTATCGCGCAAAAAACCACGGTTCTTTAATAAGATACATTGATTCTTGAACGAGCCATCGAAGAGCAAGTTTTTTAGTTTTTCCGGATGGTTATTGAGAACAATGCCGGTGGCTGGAATAAAAGCTGCATCGTGTATAATGCAGCGCTGTGTAATGATTGGAGGTGCAGTTACATGGAATTCTCAACTGTAATGAATTTCCTGCAAATGTGTGTGCGGGATTGTGAAGATCCCTCGTCGATTCTCTCCATCAAGGCTCTTTGTTTTAAGAAAAGTGTGCGCTCGTAACCCCTGGCATGGCAAACATGGTATATTGTGTTTGCGGACAATAGTCTTTTGCCGTCTTTCAAGATTGCCAAGATCCATCGGACCTCATAAGCGAATTCATTTGGCTGATCCAAGCGAATGTTAGAAATATATAATTTCACGGCGTTTATATACATTTTGTTTCTTGCATGACGTTATCTTAGATTTATGCAACATCTCCGGTTATCTGACAGACGATCTTGCACGCTATTCATGCGATACGCGGTTTCTTATCTTAGAAGCACGACGCTTTAAATTTTAAAGGAGAGAAAGAGTTTAGGATGACATAACTCTTCCAAGAATATCACATGCTTCACCACCGTAGCCGCTGTGTGTCCGTATACATCTTATATCCGCAATATGTAACGTAAAGACATTTTCCGCGGAAAAACACAAGGTTCACAAAATATATAACGTAATACATATAACCGCGAAATGGATGCGATATATCATCCTTTACTTCAAAAATCCACTTGCACAAAGATAAAATAAAAGAAAGATTATAATACACTCGATAATATCCCTTCGCACACTTCGAGTGAAGCTAAGTTTGAAGTTTTGCAATATATTTCAACGTGAACACACACATATATGTATAATATACGATGTCCGTGTTAATCCAAATCTCGCTTCTCAGTTTCTGAAATATATATATATGCAAATTTAATCAGATTTCATAATAGACATATATCTTAAGATTACTTGGAGCTTTGGATTTTGATAGACAATACGATAAGCTCTCAACGTACATGATCCGAGCATTATTCCACGTTGTTCAGCTTCAAGAAATTTATAGTCACAGCTCGACGTGTGAATTAGATATCTTTATAGCGTACATGTGTCTCTACGTGTGTATGTATTATTCAAGTATAATATATGCGACATGTATGTGAGAGAGAAAAGATTTACGAGAGCAATCCGACTGATTGTAACGACGGATGTTGATCTACACCAGCATTACTAACGACAAATGCGAAACATTTTGAAATTAAAAACCATATTATTTAAATACAAATTATATATCGCATTGTATATAGATCTAGATTATTTCTTTCTTCAAAATAAAATTGAAATAAATCAATTAGTACATTTATTGCGTACAAATTAGAGCTGTGTTACGCGCATGTGTACATTAGCGATCAAAAATTCGCGGAAAAGAGTTTAAGGGCAAAAAAAGTGATTTCCTCGTCACCTATTTCGTGAATTTTTGATCGCTATGCATTATGTACGTGTACTAGCTATTAAAAACTCGCGGAATAAGCGCGGAACTCTAAGAGCAAGATGGTTTTTTCCCCGCGCCTGTTCCGCGAATTTTCGATCGCTAGTGTACATAGCATATTGTATATTAGGACATATTATATGTAAAAGTAATATACATATTATCTGATAATGTCACACAGGTACGTGACATCGTTTGAAAAGTTCAAGTACTCGCGAAACGTTCTAATCAGTTTCGGGAACTCTTCCCGAACTCAACCATTTATAAACTTTATACACGATGCCTCCGGTAGCCTCGATATCGCAGAATGAAACTCGTTGAAAGCACGTACCACTGATACTGCTGCACTTTGTTTCGCTGCAAATCGGGTCATAGATAAGGTAGTTTTGACCGCAACAACGTAGTACGTTTGCATTCAGATACAAACACATTTCACGAAAATTTTATTTATTACACCGTGTTAATTTTGCCTGTACCAAACGACGTGTGTGTATCAATTTTTGCGATTCACAAAAAGCGTCAATTATCTTCCATTTTAAAATGCGAAATGTGTGTTGAAAACAGAATGTGTGGACAAGTAAAAGCAGTTATGAAATACATGTTGAAAACAGTAGTTAGATTCGGCAATGCTGCAAAAAATATATGGAAAAAGATTTTTTGAAACAAATCGTACAACCCGCAGAGTCTCAAGATAATCATGGATCAAATAAACTCCTTAATCTGCTCCTTTATAAGTGGTATAAGAGAATTACTTGGTCCGGCAGAGTTCGCAATCATGACTGCGCAGCTGCCACAGTAATTTTTCTATAAACCACGAGCGGCACGAGAAACGAGGAAAATTAATCCGAAAATGAATATTCCTCGTTAAGTGAACGTTTACTTCCTCAACGTAACGCGGCCAGCAAACCGGATATTAGTCGGACCGGTTATTAGTCTGTGACCGAGGAATCATATCGTTCGGTATGTAAACTCGTACATAAATTAAATCAACTTTAATGCAGTTATTAATAAATTAATGCGAAAATTTCGCGGGCAACTTAACAAATACGCATATTATTTCGATTCACACGCGCGAGAAATTTTATTGGTACACGAAATATCAAACGCGCGTTTTTGATAATCTATTGTATAGAATTTCATTGAACCGTGGATGACCCCTACCCAAATAAATTTTGTAGCAGAATGTTAGCTTTTAAAATCGTTATTGTGAAAAACGTAATTCGGTTGAGAGTTGAAATTGCAAAACATATGATTGAAACGAGAAAAACTTAAGTGCGAGACGCAATAATACAGCGATAACATGAGATAAGCGTAAACCGGCAATACAATCTAATTAATGATGGAACTGAATTACCTGCATAGTGATTAGCAGCCGTGATTACTACACTAACTACGATCAGTCTTTGCCTATTGTCCGTCATATACTGTTCTATATCATGTATCACTCAACCGCTATGCCATTATCTTCGTAACCACGATCAAAGTAATTGGTCACATTGCGAGAGAGAAGAAAGACGCGACATTGTATGCACATCCTGTCAGATATAGATAAACTGACCGAACACATGTTCCTTTATCACGTTTATCCAGATTGTTATATGTTTCACACAGACGTTATATGTACACGCAATAAACATTTATACGTTAACAATTTTACATCTCTTTGCTTTTTTTAATTGCCATAATTAATTCAAATGGGAAAGAAATTGATATTGCAGTTATACGTGATTTTCACCGCGCGCGATTGTGTATCGCTGAAACTTTTTAATGTAAAATCACCATTTTAATTGTCTCTCGCGAAAAAGTTTGTAAAAGGAAAGTTACGACACAAATAAAATGTGGGGAATTGTTAAATAACGCGAATTATTGCACGTACATAAAACATGAATAAATAATTACATCAATTATTTAGCTGGCAATATGTTACATTTTCAAAATTAACGTATCACTCACACAAGCTGTAATATATTTAATCTGAAATGTTTGGTCTGAAGAGATTTCCGCAACTCGCTTTCATTCGGAGAAAAGGAGAAGGACGAGATATCGATATTTTAAAATTCCATGCAAACCGAATTCCCCTTGGTACCTCAGTGCGAATCGAAATGTATTCCAATCTGTGTACAGGTTTTCTATACGTATCGACATTTTATTCGATTTCTAAGAATAGCTTTCTCGTTAAAATTAGTTACACCGACATGGTCTCAATAGTATTATATTTATTATATGAAATATATATCGATATAAATATTATGCACATATAATAATACACAAAATTTGCATAATATTATAACTATATATAATATATATATTAAATATAATAATATATATTAAATATAATATAATATAATAATATAATAATATATATTATATAATAATATTGTACATTTAGATATATATACATATCTAAAAAACGTCTGTTGAATACATGATTGTGCGTTATTCCGTTTTTATGTGGCGCAATAAACAAGCCCGAGCATATTTTTACGGACAGTGAGCTTAGAGAAGTAGCCATGATGTATGCAGTGGAAGCAGGTGCATTGTCTCTCTTGAATATCGGAGTGGCCTGCACGGTTAAGTAACATCCTCTCTTGCAGGTTATAAATATATAATCTGCTTAAGCGCCCGTTTAAGGTGGCAGCTTAATCTTCCGCATTTCCCGTAGAATTATGACTGTCCTGCGTCTCTATTGTGTGATCATCTAATCGTGTGAAGAAATAATACGAGCGGCTTATTTTTGCGCGGAATAAAGGGAGTGATTTTTGATGAGCGCGCGAAATGCGATGTTTTTCCTCTTGTATCTCATGCAAACAGTTTGTAGCAGCTCTTCGTAAAACGGATTAAGATGCTACGTACGTGTGTGAAACGGGATTTTCTTTTTCTCTCTCTCTCTCTCTCTCTCTCTCTCTTGAATTAAAAAAGTGTACCACGAAAATCTGACGTTGTTCTATTTTATTTTCACGCGGATTACACAGCTCGAGGAGACATTATCTTTATAAGTAGCATCGGCCTCGTAAAAAAAAATATGTCAAAACTACTGTCAAAAAAATAAATATCCTTGAGAGAGATTGACACAGCTGGAGAGTATAACATTTAGACGCGTATACCGCGAAAGTTCAGTTTGGCCACTTATTTTTATGTCTCCTCTAACGAGTTTTCTCGAGAGTTCGAACGAAGAAAGAGAACGCGCGAAATGGGCCGTGCAGCGGGAATGCTTAGTTTACGAGCCATGAGAATAATTTCACGGCCGAGATATAATCTCCCGAGCGTATAAGTGTCGAGTGGCTGGCATTCCCGAGCTTTACAGTCGTTAAGGGTGGCGTTCATCACGAGGGCATAATTGGATGCGCACTGCGAGGCTTATTTACATATGCCGCCGGGGGGTTAAATGTTCGTAGACAACGGCGGAGAGGCAAATGCTCGAAATAGATGTGAAATATCAAGGAAATGTCATGGAAATACAGTCGCTACAGCCGAGGTTACACTGCGCACCGCGCTAAATCGTCCAGCGTTTCATGTACATGCCTATATGTACCGGCGCGTATGTAATCGAAAGAGTCGGCGCGCAAGTGCTACCTATCCAACTAGATGGTGGTGTTCATGTTCACAGACTCGTACACCATTTTCTGAAAAGAACAAGGGACTTTCATTTGTTCGTCTATTCATCAGACACCAGTCGCGCTTCGGATTGAATGAAAATGTTAAAACAAGTACGGTGATTTTCCTTCAGTATTTCCTGACGAGAAAATTACACAAGAACGTATACCCGAAAGAAAAGTACGCCAATGATAATTAACGCGCTCCGATACGCGAGTACGTAATTTGTTCGTCAAAGAGAAGTGCGAAATGTACACAGGATGACACGTTGTTGCAGCTAAGGTCAGACAAATCGATGCAATTCCATCGAAAATGGGCCAGTGGGTGAAGCTATAGTATATATATATATATATACTATATATATCACGTTTGTTTCTGCATACATACATTTATTATGAGGCGATACGCCGTCGAGAAGAGAAAGTGAGAAAGAATTTTCCGCGCAACGATTAAATCGGACAATCGATATTTCTCCTGACTACAGGTCTCGCGACTTCGTGGTTTTAGATCAAGTGTCAAAAATGTGTGTAAAACAAAATGTTACGTCGCGTTATAACGCGAAGAACATAAATATCCGTGTATTAGCGTAACGTTATGTACTTTTTAAACACACTTCGTGCGATGTCAGATATTAAATATAAATTGCGCGATGTAAGTATATAAAAGCCTAGTGTGCTGTTATCCCAACTACGTGTGTACGCACGAGAAAATATTAATGGGGTCAAATTTTGATGGCATTTCGAAACTCTGATAAACTGTTTTATTACATTGTCGCGATAACGTTACAATGCGTGATCAAAGAAATGTACTTTAAAAATTTTACATTCTTCTGAAGTAAAATGCATTTAACTCTCGTAATACTTTTTATCAATCGAAAGTAACAATTGCGCTTCAACTTAATGAAGAATAGAATATTCTCGAATACGCCGTTATATATTCTGTCATTCACACAAACTGCGGCTGCAGAATTACCTCTTTCTGTAAGTACCCACGCTTTTCTCTTCGGTCAGATTTTTATCTGATTTTGAACGAATGTTTGAGATGCGCAGTAAGTACCATCCAGAACTAAAATATAGAAAAGTGACTTTTTTGTGTAAAAGTTTCTCTGTATAAAAAAGTATAAAGCTCAATTCACTTCGGTTGATTAACAATCTGTTGGTGGTAGTAATATGAGAAAACTTTTTCCCCGGGAGAAGTTGCAGTCTTTCCAATCAAATAAAACTCGCTACGTAAAAAACATAACTATCTATTTTTAAATACTTTGATAATATATATACAATATGTATATGTAAACACGTGTGTGTGTGTGTACCAAAACTTTTAATTATAATAATAGTGTAAGGAATTTTCTAGAATATTTTACAGTCGTTGTTGTAAAATATTCTAGAAAATTCCTTACACGTGTACTTGCGGCTCACGTACTTTTTGCGTGAACGAACTGATGCCGGTAAACATCGTTCGTTGACTATCGGGCTTGCCGAATTTTACCGATTCGGGGAAAACAGGTGCCGGCAAATAGTGAGCACGTCAATCGCTAGCGAGCTGCTAAGAGAGTATAGTCTCTTTGTCAATTGTAACCGCGCTAAAAAGACTTTGTAGAACAACCGTAATTAAAGTTCCTTAATTGTTGTGTTTTCAAATTCTGTGCGGTTTTATAATCCTGGCCTACAGTGTTCTTCGAAGATAAGCTCGAATCGATCTCGATGAGCAATGTTAACTCTGCTAATTTTTAAATATATTATTAGCAATTTCTCGTGTACGTCTTAAACGGGTGTAAATTCAAATCGTACAAAAAATCTAGTTTTGTGTATGTACACGCGATCGCAATAGATGATAAGCCCGGACTACTGTGCGATGAATAGAGAAGCCGCAAGCTGACAAGCGCATGAAATGTCAGTTCTGAACTATGCACTTCTGACACCACACACATCGCCGTCGAGTATTAACTAGATGCGTGTGCTCGCAATACGTGCTCTGTGCCGGGATCCCACGTCTAACACGATAGCACGAGCGCGCGCCAACAGCGAGCGGGCGAAATGGCGGTGTGTGCGGAGTATATTGAAGTCTGATTACCGCATGATTGACGCATGGCAGACTGCAAATGAATAGTTAACTGCCAACCAGGTGAACGTTCGGCTATACATACATAGACACGCACAAGAGAGAGAGAGAGAGAGAGTGGCAGACCGGGGGAGGTAAGGGCCAAGAATCTTCGCCCGCATAGTCATGCACGAAAGGAACACAGACAATTCCGGGTCTCTCTGTACATACATAGACGATGATGGTCACAAATCCGCGCCTCCCGTGCACAGCGAGATTCCTTGAATAATTCAGAGCATTTGCTTGCACTCGCGGTGCGAATATCAGACTGCTGCTTGACGTTGCACATACAACGATATGCCTCGATATCTGATATCGCGCAAAAGCCCTTTTAACCTTTGCCGTTGCGTTAAACACATACCGCGCATATTTCCGCGATACGTATCGTCTCGCCATATATCATAATTTCCTATAAACTGTTGTTGTTTACTTCCGTTAAAATATCGCTTCTTCATAGTCTGTTGTTTCAACGGTAACATTTTTTTCTATTAAATAGATCGTCTAGTTTTATAGGTGCGTGCACGCGGGTTCTAACCATATTTTATTGCTTATCTATTTTGCGCCAGTTCGCGCCGGTCGGTTATATGTAACGCGGCCACGCGGTATTTCTCTAATGCAAGACCGGACAGAGTGATTCCGCCTCTAATCCATATCGTCAAGTACGTAACACACATAGACGTGAAACGGGACGTAAACAAGATGACATACGTTCATCCACTCTCTCTCTCTCTCGCTTGTTGAAGTTCTATATTTACTGGTCGACTGACTAAACGGAATTTCATACGGAGAAAACGAAAGGGCGAACATCGATTTTACGAATGCGCAAAAACATCCGTTTTTTAAAAAAGAAAAAAAGGAATATAGAGCCACTTAAAAAAATAAGACGTTATTGAAACGTCATAAATATCAACTGCAATAATGATATTTGCACACGTACGATGAATTGCATTTATTATTGTCGCAATTGCATTTTTGATTTTCTTTCAATGTAAATATTTTGTTACGTGAGTTAAATCGCCATTACCCGGAGAAGATTAACTCGACAGAAGAAGATAAAAATATCTTTCCCAAAGACAGTCGCTTGTTTTTCATTTTTTATTCTAAACAACTTTTCATCTTTTATTCTAAACAAGTTACTATTTGTACGTAGAGTGTGTGGGGAGAGTCACTCACTATGTCTTTCGTATTCAACTTGATTCTCATTTAATATTCTCTGCGTGGTACGCGCTTCGTGTTTGCACAATTTCCGACGAGAAGATAAATCTTCGCTTCTGCCTTTAAACAGGCAAACTTTTTGAGTTTGAAGTTTAGTCACTTCGCGCTCTCTCTCTCTCTCTCTCTCTCTCTTTCGCACGATACTACTCATCATCGTGTAGTCGCTTAAAACAGCTCCCTTTATAATCCTTGATAATTATCGTCTTAGCTACACAACAGCTCTTGTTTTGCAAATATTAATGTTGCAAGGAAAAAAGCGAGTATATGCGCTAAAGAGACGAGTTTATAACGTCGTTTAACATCTGCGTTTAACATAGTTCTCGACAGGTATGATATAGTGCGATTAGACGAACAATAAATGATATAAATGCATATTCTTCATAATTTTCTATCCTTCAACTTTTTATAATGCAAATGTTTTAGTAATGTGAAATGATATAACGAGAAAGGCAATACTGAATACTCTAATAGTATTATCATAATTGGGTATTGAGAAGATTATGAAATTATATTGATGACACAAAATAAAGTATTAAACTAAGATATATATAAGGCATATACGAGCCGTTCCCAGGATGTTGAGCGGAAACTGTACGCGTATATATATATATAGTATATGTATACGC
>QVOA01018910.1:0-38792 GCA_014825685.1 Pseudomyrmex cubaensis | reverse complement strand
CTGCACTAGTTCAGAGTTTATCTTTTGTTACACATATTAGAAGGAAAAAGATAGACTCTGAACTAGTGCAGCCAGTTCAGCAAAAAAAACAGACCTTCGATTGTTTTTAATTCATACCTTAATCAAAAATATCTTAGGTCTGTTTTTTCTCCCTGAACTGGCTGCACTAGTTCAGAGTTTATCTTTTTTCTTCTAATATGTAACAAAAGATAAAATAAACTAGTGCAGCCAGTTCAGGGAAAAAAACAGACCTCTCGATCCCAACTTACCGGTTCAATTCTGTATCTGTGTTTATTCGATAAGTCGATTATCCTTTCCTGACTTTGTCACAGTTTTGGTTTATACCGTCCTTTGGACTCCTTGAGACGTTCCAGTGCCAAAATCATGCTATCTATTATTTGACTCGTGCTGCTGTAGAAGTATTTGTATTCACTGTCGGCTTTCGGATGACGATTGTAAATGTCCTCCATAAATTCGCCGTCCGGGGTGAAGAACAGAATTCGCGGAACGTAAGTTCCGTCCGGTTGAAATCTCGCTTCGTCTTCCGTAGGATCTTGGCCTTTTCTCACATCCACCATAACAAAGCTATTCGCGCGTATTCAGATAAATAAAATGATTCTCGAGTTTGCAGAAAAGGTAGCAAAAAAAAAATTGCGTGTGTGTGTGCGCAAGAAGTACTTACTGTCGGCTGAGATCGAGAATTCGGACGGAATTGGTGAATTTGGGCTTCAACTGCTCGCACATGGGACAGCCCGGTCTGTGAACCAGAAGAAATATCGGCTTTCGGTTGATTTTAGCTTCTTCAAAGCCGTCTCGCGCGTTTCTCCATTTGTACAAGTGCCCGAAGCTGTGATCGTTGACGTCGGCCGCGATCACGTTTCCGAATATGTAACACGTCAAGGTGGCGAAGCTCCGAACTTTGGTGAACGAACTGAGAGACATTTCGCGTAACGCATAATTTGTACTTTTTCACTTAATCGAGAATAATGACACTTGGTTTACCACATGTTTAATATCCAAATTTAAGTTTTGACACGCGGAATAACGCGATGCGTGCGCGATTTCATCTTCCGCGACTAACTTTGCGCTCTGTTTTCAACGCGGAGCGCCATCTGTGATTTAAAGATTGCAG
The DNA here is from genome assembly GCA_014825685.1 of Pseudomyrmex cubaensis. Lineage (NCBI taxonomy): Eukaryota > Metazoa > Arthropoda > Insecta > Hymenoptera > Formicidae > Pseudomyrmex > Pseudomyrmex cubaensis. The sequence goes on along the minus strand of QVOA01018910.1, from coordinate 37,660 downwards.
CTTGTATAAAGATTTAAATTTGGTTCCGAATGTTGCTGAAGGCGGTTTAAATCCTCGCTACGTCGGTTTTGGTTCGCGCTGGTCGGTTGAATGGTGTTGAGAGTTTTTCTAACTTCGCTGAGGAATATACATCCCGTTTTTTTTCCGCACGCTTTAAATAAAATAACAAGAAAAAATGAAGGAGAACGAGAAAGTATAATGCAATAAGGAGGAGCATTGAGAAGGAAAGTACGCGAGGTATTCATGGTTACGTTTAATATGTACAAGAGCGGCGATGAGCAACCGAGAGCGATTTGAGGTTAAATCCCGTACAAATTGCATCGTGTGAGTTATCGATTAAATGTTCGTTCGGCACGATCAAAACAACACTGCACAAACGCGTGTTCGTTATGCAAATGTGACAATGGTGAGGAACAAGTCGACGCGCCGTAGGTTAAGATCTCGTCGGAGTCTCTTCAACAACGTCGTCGGGAAATAATAAATCGAGAAAACATCTATTCGACGAAGATGAACTGGAATTACTTGGTCTTTCAAGCATGGATGTCCTATTTGATGGCAGCTGGATTATTAGTTTTCACGAGTGGCTTCCTCCTTAATCGCGTCTCCAGACCGGAACGAGCTGAGTGTGTGCGATGCACGCCCGACTGCGACACGGCGAATATCTTCCGGGACACCGAACAAGCCGCCAAATTGTGTCTCGAGCGCAAAGCGCGCGTCGTGCTCTTGATTGTCGACGCTTTGAAGTACGAATTTGCGAAGTGGTACGAGGACGATGCCTCGATGTCCTCGTATCATCGCAACAAATTGCCCGTAATTCACGAATTACTGCAGAAACAGCCCTTGCATTCGCGTCTGCACAAATTCATGGCCGATCCACCAACGACAACCATGCAACGTCTGAAGGGTCTTACGACAGGTTCCTTGCCCACTTTCATCGAGATGGGATCGAATTTCGCATCAGAATACATACAAGAGGACAATCTCATCGATCAGAATGCCGCTGGAGGCATTGTTTTCATGGGAGATGACACTTGGACCAATCTGTTTCCGCAGAAATTTCTGAGACAGTTTCCGTCGCCGTCCTTCAATGTCTGGGACCTGGACAGTGTGGACAAGGATGTCAGATATCGCATCTTCTTTGAGATGAAGAAGAAAGACTGGTCGTTGCTGATAGCGCACACACTCGGAGTTGATCATTGCGGACACAAGCACGGCATGTACCATCCGGAAATGACGAGAAAACTGAACGACACGAATACGCTTATAAAGGAGATCGTGGCGTCCCTTGAAAAGGACATGATTCTCTTTGTCGTCGGGGATCATGGAATGACTGAAACCGGAGATCACGGCGGCGACAGCGCGAACGAAGTCGAAGCCGCTATGTTTGTTTACTCGACAACTCCTCTGTTGAAAAGATTTGCAACCAACAGTGACAATAGCGTGAATCAAATTGATCTTGTTCCTACTCTGGCGTCGATTCTCGGCACGTCAATTCCTTTTTCCAACCTGGGGTCTGTAATACTCGACTGTTTGCCCGGACGAGATAACGGCGATCAATTGTTGTATCCGTTACAGTCTCTGTGGCGAAACATTGCTCAAACAAAACAATATGTGGAGACGTATTCCGCGGACACATACTTGTTCTCGAAAGAAGAACTTGAGGATTTAGATTTTATGTACAACAGTCTTTCTAAACAAGTGAAAAACGTAGATAGCTTTGAAAAATTAGAAACGTTTCTTCGCGATAGCAAAAATTATTTCAATCTGTTGAAGTACGCGTGTTCCAAGGTATGGGTCCAATTTGATTCCAATCTAATGTTCCAGGGTTTACTTTTAACGTGTTGTTCGATGTTGTTCTTTTACATCTTCATTATCGGCATCCCCGTGAGTCGTATGTGTGATATATTCAAGTCTTCGTTTCTACAAGTTGCCATAGCGGCCAATGTGATCACAGCCGTGATCATTGAGTGTTTGTTCTTGTTGAATGTTTTGAGAGAGGAGAAAAACACCATTTTTATCGCGACCGGCGCGGTTTCCACCGGGCTGCTGGTCGTAACGATTGCTCAAAATTCGGACATCGTGTGCTGGTTCACGTCAATATGTCGATATTATCGTAGAATTAAGCTATTGACACTTGTAGCTGTAATAATACTTTTGCTAATAACAGGCGGGCTCTTCTCCAATAGTTACATAGTCGAGGAAGACAAAGTCCTGTCCTTCCTGATCGTCACGCTTGTTTGTCTGCTCGTATTCGATCTGAGAAAGAACGACGCCGAGATTACCACCGAGAGAAGAACGAGATTTACGCCGAAACCGTCGAAACCAAACTTCAAAACGATCGTATCGGTCATTGGACTGTTGGCGTGCGTCTCGGTGAGATTGTCTCATTACTTCTGGCGCTGCAGGGAGGAGCACATGCAACGGGAATGCTCCATGTTCACCACCGGCAAAGACACCTGGTCCACGATGCCGAACAACTGGGAGCGTGCCCTTCTGGCTGTCTTGTTCGCCCTGGTCGTTCTGGCGTCGTACGTGATAACGGTCAGAATGTGGCTGCAAAGTTGCGGAAATCTGACGGGCCTCGCTCCGAGCGTGATGGCGAGCCAGTACTGTCCGGTCATTGCGAGCGTTTTCATGGGTTGCTACTGGATCCTGCAGAAGCTTCCGAACTTCATCAAGCCGAAGTTCATATTATCGTGGCAGATCAACATGCTGTCCGGCGTGGTTTACTTGTTCTGCCTGCTCGGGATTCTCGTTCTCTACTGTCGTCCGCTCAGCATATACCTGCTGCCGAAGAAGAGGGAGACCATCGACGTTTATCAAGACGAGAACATAGTACCTCGATTATTCGAAAAGATAAAAGACTCGATGTCACGCAAACAAGCGGACGATCCGCCGCCGCCGGTTATTTACGGTTTCGGCACTGCCTACAGCGCTGCGTTTATCTCGTTAAGCGTGTTCCTCACACTTCTGTACTCGTTGTTGCTGGGAGAGTCTCTCTCGCCGGGTACTTTTTTGATATTCGTCACGTGCATCTGCGTGCTGGGATTGTCTGCGATAGAGAGATACAAAAATGCCAATAATATTTGTGAGTGCCGTTTGTCTGCAAAATTTATTTCTATGTTGTTTACCATAAGGTTTTTCAATGTTTCTTATGTGTATTTTCTCTCACAGCTGAACTCCTCAACGTGTCGATGCCCGCGCTACTCTGTTGGTTTCTGCTGGCTGAATATTTTTTCTACGGAACCGGTCATCAGGCGTCATTTCCCACCATTCACTGGCATGCCGCCTTCGTAGGAACCGGCGGCCATTTTTACGGAAACTTCGTTTCGGCAATTTTAATCGGTAGATACAGACAATCTCTCTCCCCACAGTTCTCAGTTGAAATTTCCTTTTAAATGTAACACTGATCAAAAATGTGTGTTGCAGGTTTCAATACGTTTGGATCACACATTATACTTGGCGCGACATTACCGCTGTTGGTGATCGTGCCGTTTGCGTTGCATCGATTGTTTCCAAAGTTTCTCAAAGCAAAGTTTTTCGATGACATAAAGAGAGGTGAACTCCTGTTGTTCGAGCAAGATTCTGCTTTTCACGCTGCTATTTTCTCAGTTGCGGGAAAATATACGTTGCTTCACGGAATTCGGGTACGGTAATTTAATAAAATTCGAGACACACGCACAACAGACCGTGTTTCTTAACGTCAATTGTCTCTTTTCTAGACTTTCGGCATCATGCTCGCGGCAACTATACACTGTCGACATTTGATGGTCTGGAAGATATTCGCACCTAAACTGATATTCGAAGAACTAGGATTTCTGGTAACATTAGGCAGCGTGTTAGCGTCGTTTTACATGGTGTTCCGCATCGACCAACAAATGGAACACCTCATTAACAGAGTCACGAAAGACAGATGATACATGCAAGTCTAAAAGACGTCTGAAAAAAACGTCCTTATTTTAGATGTCTTTTAGACTTCATTAAAAGACGTCTTTGAAATAAAGGATGTCTTTTAATGCGTAATTTCACAAGACGTTTTCTAAAAAAAAAAAAAAACTGAAACGGAGATCATATTTATAGTTGACTCGTCCTTATATATATAAGACTGTGTATAGTACAACCGATAGCAAAATACCAAAGTTGTAAGAACTATTTTCACTTTGGAGATGAATTCGAAAGTGATTCGCACCTATGCAATACGAAACGAGCAACGCAAAACCTCTTATCACGATACTGCCAATATATATATACATACAAATGTTTCCATAATTTTGTATAAAAAAATAGTAACTATATATATATATAAAGAGAAGGTAAAATGAAGTCAAATACATCTGGCGAGTGTTACAAAAGGTATGTTTGTATCAAACAAATACAGAAAACTTGTGTCTCTTCCCAACTTCCTCGAGATATGAGTGTTAGATTGATAGTTCGCCTCCTTTGGAACGCTTTACCACGTCGCGTAACCGAACTGTGATGCTTCCTAACACACTAACGCTACCCTGCGTGCAATGCATTGCTGATTGATGACGAACATAGCAACGCACTTGATGCAGGATTGCGTCCGTGTGCCGCGGTCTGTCTGCGCGACTGATGAACACAGCGTGTATGAGTTATCGGAGTGTGATTATAAGAAAGACAAAGATTAAAAAGCATTAAAATATCCATCCTTTCAGAAAATTCGTTCAGAGAAAAATATCGTGTATATTTCTCGTGGTTGAGATAAACAATAAACTCGACATTCTAACGATTCTTCGTTACGATTGTTTTTTTTTTTTTTTTTTTATCGCAGACACTTGCAGATGATTCCGTAACACACATTAACTTCTTTACCTTCTTTTGGCGAATATATTTTATTGGATAAACAAAACGATTAATCGTACACGTTTATATGGTTTCGGATAACAGCATTCTTCTTCCAAGAGTTTTTTCGTTTAAATGTAATCGTGCAAATATATATATTTATATGTAATTTGTGTGACGAAAGAGAAATGCTCCTGCTGGCTGAGAGAGAGAAAGAGAGAGTAGCCTAATGGTGATTATGATGATGCCTGTGATCTTGATAGTCGTTCTTGTGATACTGCACCCAGTCGGCCCATTTGTTTAAGTCTCCGTTAGGCCCCTGCGACAGATGTCCGCGATATTTCATTATTTTTCAGATATTGCACGTATTTATTAAGTATAAATTAATACTCTTACAAGCCCGGTGCTTGAGAGTTAGGCAATTTAGGCATTTGAATCTGAAAACAGATTATCACATTTTGTAGCTTTTCATTATGAATGTCTCAAGATGCTGGATTTTTTATTGGACAAAATGTCAAGCGATAACATTCCCCGTTTCTTTGCAAGATTTTTAAAAATTTTATATATGTTGTATGTATTGGCTTTCTGACGTGTTGTAGCATATGTTTTACCAGAGCACAAAAATTTATGTATGCGCACATTGTTTCTCATTTAATTTAATGTTGTTATAAGTTGTTAAGAAATAATATATATATATATATATATAATATATACATATATTTGAAAAATCGTTTCTGACACACAGACACTCGTTCTTTTTTTGGTGTTACCAACGTTTAAAGAAAAATTTCTTTATTTTTTACTAGAACACATCATAGATTAGAAGAAAACAATGAAAATATCACGCTCATACCAATAATTTGATTCCGCCTCCTTGATGGCCCGGAGTGGAACCTCCTCCAGCTTGCACGGACTCGACCGAACCCGCGGGCAGACTCTGATATCCCTGATGCATCTGCATTTTCACGCCTCTCGTGTACGGTCTGTGGTCGCGCTGATCGTCGTTCTCGTATCCCAGAAACGGCAGCAAGTCCGCTTGTCGCTTCGCAAGGGATGTTGGATATGAATTCTCCGGATAAGACACCCAAATGGATGTTGGCTCCTTCGGCAGAGCTCTACCCGCAATCAGGTTCTCTTTGATGAAATCGGACGGGTAAGAGGCAGAAGTTGTTGCGGTGTCAATGGCAGATATTTTCTTCAAAATGGCGCTCAAGAGGGTGTTGTTTATCGACGAAGCACCAGCTAGTGGAGCGTTCGGCAATTCCGAATTACTTGAAGCGTCGGCGTTATTACTCGTCGCGCTCTTCGCGACTGTGGTGATGTTCTTCTGCAGATTCGTCAGCATGTCGAATACTTGACTGAGCACGGCCATTCTCTGTTTGAAGGGCAACGTCGGATCCAAGGTTGGTTTCGCAAAGGGAAACCCGGAGAAGGGAGAAGGTTTGAAGGGTTTCTTCGACGTAGCGGCGGCGACCGCCGCGGCTTTCTCGTACGCGATCAGGTCGTTCAAAGTCGCGATCATGTCGCCCTTCAGATCACCGAGCTCTGACATTATCGCGTCGACAATCGCGTCCTTAGCTGCCACGATGGATGACGCATCGTCCAGTGATCTCTTGTCCGTTGAAAGATCTTCGGGTTTCAGAGACCTCATAAATTTGGCGCTGTCGCTTGCGTCCGAAGTTACGTTCAACTTCAAACTGTCGAACAATTTGTCCAAGAAGTCCGACACTTTCGACGTGTACTCGCCTGGATCCGGGATCACGGAGGACGGTAACCAGAAACTGGCTGGCACGATGGTGCTCTTCGGCGCTTCCGTCGTTGTCGCCGGAGTGCTAGTGGCGAGATTACTGAAGAGCGAATCCAAAAATGCCGACTTCTTCGCTATAAACGTGCTCGGATCTACCACCGGCCCGGAAGATCCGCCGAACGGACCACCCGGTCCGAACAATCCCGGTAAGTATTCCTTCGGCGCGCTGTCTGTTTTCGTTGCCGACAAACTTTCTATTATCTGCGGACGCGAGACAAAACTGTCGTCCGCGGGGAAAAGCGCTTCTACGCTTCTTCTCCTGCGAGAGAACGGTGCCTGCATGGCATCCGGCGACGAGAACGGCGAGAATGGCGACGAGAACGGCGACACGGGTCCGAATTTCGGTCCCATCGGTCCGAACTTGGGAAACGGACCTAACATACCGCGTTTGGACACACCGCTACTGATGGCTTCACCGCTCGCTGGTGGTGCGTTTCTTTTGGTGCTGTACAACGGATTTGTCTTCTCAGCGTCGTCCAAGGATGATTCGCTTGAGCCATACGGAATGATCGGCTTGGTGTCTGCCATGGTAAACTGCACTGGTCCTAAACCGCCGAACAAGTTGCTCAGCATGTCTGTCTTCTTAGAGATGAACATCTTCGGATCGACGAACTTCGGGAAGAACGGCGACTTCGGCACATAAGGCACGGATATCGTGTCTATTCCTGATGGAGGCCCGAGAGCCCTCGAATAAACTACAATATGTTTTGATATAGTAATTAAAACAACGCTTTTTTTCTATATTTTCGTATAAATTCTGTTGATTTATATTTATATAGAAAAAATTTATATTACCAGGTGAGAAACTGGAAGACCATGTTGCTCCGGGTGGAAGCGCCAGAGTCAGACTGGCGGTGCACGCCAGCAAGCAGGTTGGGAGCAAGAGTTCTTTCTGTCGGAGCATATTGCGCTAAGTGACGCGGTTCATGCCGCGTGAGCGTGTTTTTATAACAATCATCGCTTGATAATCCTTTGCAAAGTCTCCTGGGATTAGACGGGAATGCTACATCCCGAGTTCTGCCGCACAACGGATCCTCATTAAAATAATCCAGCAAACACATATGCAAGAAGAGCTCGCAGTTGCGTACTTCAATTAACCAACGCGTCAGACGGAGAAAGAGAGAGAGAGTACTTAGAGAAATGCAATTTCCTTCTTAATAGCGTATTGACGTGTGCGTGCGTGGGTGAGTATCGCATCTATTTTTAACGAGAGCGAAAATACGATTAACGCAATTTTTTTTGTCATCGTGTATGTTTTTTTCACGCGGTCGGATCTTAATTGCCATTAAAAAAAAAATGAGCCGCGTGTATTGCGCTCGTCAGCTGTTTCCAATAATGAAAAAAATGCGAGCTACTTCAATTATTTCACAGATACCTTACTTTTTTTCTGACTCGACGAGAATTTGGGATATCCTGGAGATCGTTTGCTCAATATATCCGATCTTTTCTCAACCTCGGAGCTCGTTACCGCGAGGCACGGACGATTCTGAGCAACGTATTAAGTAAAACGCAACTAGGTTTTTTAGCTTGCGCAAAAAAAAAAATAAGAACATTAATGACTACGTCTTGAAGAAATTTCTTCGCGCAATTACAGGTTTTATCGGATCTCCAGAGAAAAGGTAAGTTCTTCTTTTTTCCTTACATCGAATTATATGCAGTACATCCTCATGTTTTGATCGCCTACAACCTACTGTTAAAATTTTAGCAGCAATATGTTCCAAAATATATATTACATCAAAAACATGAACGGAATGACGAACAGTGGTGTTTCGTCATCGCAGCAATGTTTCTTGTACGATAAGAACGCGTCGAGTTTTAAGTCGTCCCTTTCGGAAGGTTTTCCTTTCCGTGGTTTTCCCGAAAGCGAAGCCTCCACACTTCAATGTCAAGTAAAAATCCACAAACGTACACTGTGTAGAGAAATCAGAGTAGTAGAAAATAGAAATGTAAAAAATTAATCACCACGTATAGATGTAAATAATAGAATACGATTTTTTTCGTTAAAAAAAAATTGCAGTTAATGTTAAAATTCTAGCTGTGCAATCCAAATTCTGTATCGTGTATTAAACTTCAGCAGCAGCAGTTCGATTTCTCGAATCGTCAATTAAGTAACAACTCCCAAAAGTGGCTAGATAACAACAATTACAACAGCGGCCAAATGTCTTATCGGCAGTATCTGCTTAATAAGAAATGTGCACCTGCACGAATCAATACCGGTAGTGAATCACATCTTTGTTACTCGTCTCGGACAGTATATCAGGTTTGTTAGGAAAACGCAAGTGACAGAATGACTAAATAATGTAACAATAAAAAAATAAACGATCCTATTTAAATTACATCGAATTTACAGGATACGCGAAACCGTACCGATACGGCAACCAATTTGTGGGACAACAAGATTTTCTCGCTGCTGAACAACACTGTTAAAGAGAATTGTAAAGAAATATATCTCGACGGCAGGAATGTTATCTCTGATAAAAACAACAAATTTGGTATTTTGCGGACGATACTCGATAATCAAAATGCGAGAGTTAAACAAATTAGTGACGACATACGTAAGATGGACGTGTGCGGGGACGGTGATCAAGATGTTGTTGTGGATGTACTGTGGAGATGTGAAATATTCGCTTAAATTGACAATGCGTGTGTGTATTTAATTAAATTGTTTTTAACATTCCGCAGGCGGACGATCTCTTGGCGACGGTAGGTGACAAGCTCAGAACGAGCTTGAAGAACTTTTTGAAACGGGCCCAAGAGGGTATTTCCATTGGTAACGCTGCACATTTTTTCATTACATCTCTATTTATTTATCGTATATTAATCACAGATACATACAAAATTAGAAAAGGCAAATTTTTCATCGTGTGTTACACGTGTACAGAACCGCCGGCCTTTCCCCGCGTCAAGCCGTATCCGCGAGCGGGTTCCTCGAATCTGATATATTTTACATCGAAAGACCGGAAACCTGAAATGTTGAAACGCGAGGTGGTTTTAGACAGAGACTTCACATTGGACGTGTCGCGCGGCGAAGCCGCGAATTCGGTGAAGCCGCGAAACGTTATCTCAGAAATGAGGCAAAGAATATCGAACGAAAGAACGAAACAAGAAGCGTACGTTTGCGCCAACGAGTTGCAAACAAAATGCAATTCTCGAGAACTCAGTCGAACGAATGAATTACAGCGGAATATCGCAGATTACGTTACGGGCAACGAAGCAGTTGAAAGTAAACTGGAGCGCAAAGGAAGTAATACGGAAGAATCAATACACAGGTATATGAATCGTTTCACAAGTGAAACACGAGAGATGTAAATGTAATGTTAATATGTATAATCTAATATAACAAAACAGTTTCTCGTTCAGATGCAAAATGATGGGATCAAGATTGAACAACGTGATAAATTCAAAGAACACCTTTCAAGCTCTGTCCACGTCTCAATTAGTCGCATACAAGAAACAATACTACGACACACTGAACGTTCAACGGGCTAAAGGTTTATTAAAATTATTGATTTTGTTATTTCTTTTTTTTTTTTTTTTTTGCGTACAGTTTTTATCGAGTAATCCTTCAGATATGGTTCGCTGATACCTCGTGTGAGACATAAAGTGAAATACTTTCATTGCTTTGAAATTCTCTGTCACACAGTCGCAGTAACGAATTCCTTAGCGTCCTCGGACAACCTGACGGTTTGCGACAACGCGTATTGCTCGAATTACAAGTGTCGACGGCAACATCTGCTTCATCAGCAGCGTCGCTTTGCAACGAGACCGCGGCCTCCGTATCCGACTACGCTATCTGGATTGTCAGATCTGCGCAGCAATCAATACAGTTGGGCGAGATCTGACTGCAAATATTTATTACTGAAGCAATTGCGACTTCAACAGGTAAGAAGAGATATAAATCTTTTTTTTTTTTTAGATCATACTTATGTTTACTCACCCCGTATATATTGTTACAGACTTCGCCGCTATATCCCCGAAATCGAAGGTACGTTTCTCATTTCAATTGAGAGCTACATTATTACGATCCTCTTCTTCTAACACTCGATTCTTTTGAATCAAGTATTCGCGATCATCACATATATTTTCTTTCTTTGCTCCTCAAGCGACTAGATTCATCGCTGCGTCAAATCCGTATAATATTTCCGGTTCTTTCATACCAAACGGAAGAGGTCAAACGATGCACTGTCGTACGAGCTTAGAAGACACGATCGAAAAATTGAAGAAATGCAGCAGTTTGTTCTCTCGCACTGGTTCGTCCAGATAAGTTTTGCTGCGAACGGCAATTAAGAAGTTGTGCACGCGTAAATATTATACAACAGTTCCTCTTGTAATTCCCGTATGACATTTTTTGGATATCAAGATGAAGGACTGCGACTTAGTGCAACGATAATACATTTTGATCACAAAGTGATTATCGGCTGTCGTTGCGTCAAGTCACAGAGTTAATACAACAGTAACTGTAGGAAAAACTCATATCATATGTATTGATAAAATATTTGGATAAACACACACATGATGTGTATATATTTACATACACACATACCTATATATATATGTTTATATATATATATATATATATATAAGCTCGACGTGAATCTCATTATAAAATGTTCACATTTCTCATCGCATTGAAAATAGTGTTGCTTATCGACTTGAAAAAACATTATATCTGTGTCTAGCTATTTGTGTTAGATTTCTTATTAAGCGTTCTAATCTTACGGTGAGATATGATTCTTGTGAAATTCAACGCCCAACTTGGTTTTGTTTTACTTATGACTGTGTTTACGTTTTTTTTTTTTGCGTGACAACAGCTTTTCAATGACATATATATGGAACAACATATTGCAATTACAGTATTTAACACATTTACAAACTGTTTCTGTCCAAGTGAAATTACACAAGATTCACTCTAGTGACTAGATGTAATTCGTGTGATGTTTTTATCATAAATAACGCAATTAGACGATCACATACATACGCACAAATCCACACGATCAATATATATATATATAATACTCGTCGTTCATTTATTCCTAAATGTACAAAATGAAGAGAATACGGGAGAACACTCACACTTGGGTGTTACATGACTCACATCGATCATTTATTGTCCGGATCATCATTCGATCGCAATCAGCGCGACAGATTACCAAGATGTTCTGTCGATAGATACAGTTGCTTAGTAATCTGTTCGGCTATTCATTCGCATCTACTTTAGCGAACACATTCAGTTGGCCGAATTTACCTAAGGACTTTGTGTTTATAAATAACGTGTCGCTACAATTTGATGTTCACTCTAAAGTATTGGCAGCACCACACTGTTCACTCACATGTAACTAAATATATGACGCTCTATCAATGTCCACAATACATCCATAAATATATCCAATAAAACACATCCAAAAAGACACTCAAACAAGACGAACACTCTTACTTGTCTATTATTCAACGAATGAAAATTTAGGCCAATTGAATCATCACGTCGGTTGAGACGTACAAATTGACAGGAATTATGTGATTCTGCTCAAACTTCATATTCTAAATTTTTTGAAACCTTTGTAAAGAACGCATTTCATACAAATTTAACATGAACTGATGTTAGACGCGATGTTTCCTGTCAATTTGTTTGTCGGTTCGCTCGAGATTTCAGAGGATATCAGATCGTGTACAGGCTTGGATTGTCAGGTCATAAAAATTGGATAACATCATTAACATTACAGGTCACTTGATCGAGTTTAGTATGTAAAGAAAACTTTACCACTTCTATTTAATACGATTAATTAAAATTTATTGCCTGAATAATAAATATTGATTTTCATACAAACTCTACGCAAAAACAGTGCTTCATATATCACAAACCATACGACTATTTTATTAACTTCGTTGAAGCAAATAAGTTTTTTAAATGTTAAAGTGAAATACAATGGCAGCTTACGTTTAATTGCAGCAATAATTAATGATATCAATCCAGTTAATTCAATTCTTTACACGATGGTACTTGACATGACATCAATATAAACTACAATGAGCTATATTGTTCTTTCTCTGGCAGTGTCTGTACATTTTATTTTTATTTTTAACCCAAACTAATTATATCTCTTATCCATAACACATTTTATTCACAATTAATTGCTCTAAGATATTTATTTCGAGACACACTTTCAAATTTTCCAGCGTGTTATAAATGATGAGCGATATGTAAAAAAGAAAAAAAAGAAACGTCACATTTCTGATATTACACATCCAATAGAACAAGTTTATGACACTATTATTTAATATTTGCCACAACGAAGCTGCATTATACGTTGGTATTGTTCTTTGCGATTCTGTACGTGAACACACACATTTTTCTTACATTATTTTTTTAATTTACTTAAAATCGACACACCAACTTTCGACAAATGTGTTTCCTGTGTGCCTGTTCGCGAGATTTGTTTGTTTACATATTCGCGCTTTTTTTTTTTTTTTTTTTTTTTTTTTTTGGTATCGTGGTCGTGGAACATTGAACAATGGAGAAACGAGGTATCAGAGAAATTCATTCCGAGGACTGTGTGTGATGCCATTGCATCATTGAGAAAGAGCTTGAAACGATCGATCAAGAGAAACAAGCTCTCAACAATTCTTCTAGAATAAATTGTACTTCTAATGTATATATAATAATACGATATGTATAATACTAAAAAATATCTTGTTTTTTAATATTAAGGAGACATATAGTTGTACAAAAAAGACTAGAGTTAACGGAACATTCGCATTGAACTATTAAGGTAACGATGGAATGTGTAAGCCCTATCATCTTTTCTTAAATAATATTATAATGAAGAAAGAAAAAACATTTGAGAAGAAGCAAAAAAGTGTTTTTGTGTGTTTTCATAGGAATTTGTAGTTACACGTATGCAAACTTGAAAATAAATAAATAGATGAGGTATGATTGTGCGAGCAGCAGTTAGAATCGCCACTTTTGAAAGATCGGTCTAGCTACTGCATGAGTGAGTGAGTGTGTGTATGTGTGTGTGTGTGTGTGCAATTATATTTTTAATTTTTCTAAATGATTTCAATATTCACACTTTTGTTGCTTTTGTCTCTCAAACGATACTTGTGATTTCTCTACACGTGTGAAAAATTTCTTTCTTTCACGTATGCTCAAAATACGTTGGCATCAAAATACAAATAGAAATGACTAGTTAAACATATATACACATACCGATGTGCTATATAGTGATCTTATGTACTTACAAACTCTCGTTTCAAAACTTACTTAAAGTTATTTGGTACATGATTGGAATAAAATGGCGTTGTTATTTGCTTATCAAAGTTGGGCAGTCTTGGTTTTGTTTGATGCAAAACGTCAGGACCCCGACTAAAGAAAATCTATCTTCTTGGCAGCGAAATGTACAAGGCAGCGATAACTTTATACAGGATCTTAAATCTTTGGATAGTATTTTTTTTTGTCCTGCAAAATTTGATAAATCTCATAACAATTCGACTATGATCTTTTTTTTTTTTTGTCATCTCTGTTTGATGTTAATATGAGGTGCTAACAGAATATATTATATATATATTTACAGTTTTTTTAAATCACATCTGGTTTCACGCACGGTTGAAAACAGATGCAACATGTAAAACCGAAATACAGTTTTCTATTTATCACTGTGCAATGTGTGTAACACAAAATGTGTTTGAAATCAAAATTTGTACGTGCACAAACAGAAAAAAAAGATTTGCAATTATATAAATGTCAGAGTAATACTTCAACTATAATTGTAGTTTAATGAAAAAAAAAGTTTACTAAATATATACTAGATATAGTTGATTTATAAAAAATTTATTACGTTACTGTTAAGTACGCGAAAACAGTTGAACAAGTTTTTTTTTTTTTGTTTTTTTTGTTTTTTTACTTTTTACCTAACGTATGTGCTTCTTATTTCAGAAGATCAGGCAAAGCTATAAGGATCGATGGTTTTGCTAGAGCAAGGTTGAACATCATCTGGTGGTGGGTGCCACTGTCCGGCTGGTTTTGCGAACATGGTATTACGAACTGCCACGTTCACGTCAGCAGCCTCTTCTACGCCGTTGCTAGACGTACATTCTGTCTCCCAGTTTCGAAGACCATTTCGAGTCACTCGGTTGACCGATCTAGTCTCGTTTACAATCACAACATTTACATCACAACAGTTCTGTGCGTCATTGTTTTGTATTACTGACATTTGCTTAGTTTTATTACTAATTTGCGTACTATTATTTCTATTTTCGGCGTCGGACCACGAGTGAGGTTGCGCCATTGTGGATTGTTGTAAAGGTAATTTTCGCGGTACCCGCCTAGTTTTAGTTTCATCCACACTACCGCGACTAGCGTCAATCTTACTGCTACTCAGCGTATTTCCATCAACAGTTGAACTACTGTCGCCCTCTTTTCTTCGTTTTCTCCGCCTCCTCTCGATCTCACTGTCATTGGGTCTCCTCGTTAATCGCATCTCGTCCTCCTGTTGAGACTCCTCATTATTCGTATGTCTGTCTAAAATATGCTGTTTGGCCGTAGCCCAGTGATCCTTTCTGTTGGCGCTCTGCTTGAATCTTTCATGATTACTACCGCGATGACCGCCGTTACTCGTATTCGTATCACTGTCCGTATTACGTTTTTTCGATTGTTGCTGGTTCTTTACAGCCCACGAGGCAGGTCTCTTGGGACTGCGTTCCTTCAAAGTGACCTGCGTTTTAGATCGCATTTACGCTCTCGACTAAAAAGCGATATTTGCGCTATGAAACACTCAAGTTACTTACCCCAGAGGAAGAAGAATCAACAGGCTTGTAAAGCTGCGTCGGTGTGTTGCTACGAGAATCCTGATCCTTACTGGAACCGCTGCGACATTGTATCCAAGACAATAAAAATGCGAAGAGAGCACATGAAAGTCCTAACCCTGCCGCAGCAGACAATTGCATACGTGTGCTTTTTGGTACCTCTTGGTGCCAGCCACCGCTGTGATATTCCCATACTGTACATGCTAGTAATGCGCTACTTGCGGTAAACGACAAGCCTATACCAGTGAATACTATAGCGTTCTATAAGAAGCAATAAATTCTATGTACATCAACAGTATCAACCACAGATTGAGTGTATGTGCTAATATATCTATAATAATAGTAATACAAATAATAATTCATCATATTTCTGAGTTGTCCAATAACCAGTACCACTTACCAGCTTAGCCCAATTTAAAGGAAGGATGTAAATAACGTGCGAAATATCAAGGAAGAGTAGAACTGCAGTGATCAATAAACAGAAAACAGCTACAAAGATCATGACCCGTAAACGGCCTGCTAAAGGCAGCATGAAAAGGCTGACCTTGGTGGTGCCAGAAGTGCATAAAGTTGCCAAACAAGCTGCAGAGGATATCTACGAAATATACTCATTAATGTATTCAATGTAAAAACATTTTACTCACTTAAGCATAATTTATATTATTACTTTACGAAAATGGACTTTTTTTTTTACACTTACAAGTAACAAAAGTCTGACAACTCCCGTAGCTGTCTTAAGATGTCCCCGTATGTCACAGTAAATAACCACGTGAGCGCGGGACCAAGGCAGAGCATTGGCTGAAGAGCCAGGCCTGTGATCACTATTACCATAGTGACCATGATAGTTAGCATGTGAGTCCCAAGAATGGACGGTTGAATGGACCCCCGGCGAATCCAGCTCCGATGATTGGGAGCTGATTCGCCCCCCTGTCCTACTGCCTGCTATTGATACAATATCCAAACCATGTACACATTCTTATGTGCGTAAAATTACGTAGGGTAATCTAATTATTAAATAAAGTGGACAAGACAGGCAGTTAGTCAGAGAGAGTGTGTTCGCAATTACATGTTATCTTGAGATGAGCAGTTCCAGAGAGCAACTATAAAGTAATTATCAACTCAGCCCAAAACATTACGGATGAAACTGTGCACCTAGATTTACATAAAAATTAATTAAACTGCAGTGATTACCAATCTCGAAGTCTTGAATGTCTTCGGGTTTAGAATATATGGCGGGTGGTGGTTCCAGGTCGCGTATCTCTTCTAACAGAAGCACCTCTATCTCGTCGGCTGCGTATAAGTCCGAGACCGAGCGAATAGGATAATGCCGAGTCTCGCTCATTACTTAGGTGCGCTCGCTCATTTACTCCTTCCTGCCTCCTGTCGTATCTGTTTGTTTGACCTGTCAGTGACCACCATTCATTGTCTAGTAGATTAAATAACAGGTCCATCCGTACATAAGCCATCGCCTGCACATACTGCACGTCATTTCTTCCTTTGCAGGCAACAGTATTTCTCCTGCCTTCAGGCCACACCTGTTGAAAAGAAATTAATTATACAACAAAACTCTGTCCACAAAGTTACATAAATATTGGATACACATTGTAGCTATGACATTTACACATCTGCTCTTTTTATTAATTACATTTTTTTCATTTTGCAATATATAGTTTTGCGATCAAAATGGCAAAAGTTTCTCGCTTTTGTTAAAAAAAATTATATCCATTTTTTTGTCAGAAATGTGAACGTCAGATTTTTACAGGCACGTTTACCGCGACGAGAGAGCACATATAAGACTCGTTTAAAACAAACACAGAACGTGTTCTCATCGTGTCAATAAGTGCTTTATGTATATATAGGAGATTAAAAGTGCAAATGAGCAATCGCGGTTTCTTAGATTGTCACGCGAGTGAAATTACACGAATTTGACGCGCACAATGTTGTGAGCGTTCGGCGGTGTGAGATAATTTCTAAGCTGTTTGTAACAAATCATGTTTTTCTGTAATTGAATCATTCCGTCGCTGCGAGATC
The DNA here is from genome assembly GCA_014825685.1 of Pseudomyrmex cubaensis. NCBI lineage: Eukaryota > Metazoa > Arthropoda > Insecta > Hymenoptera > Formicidae > Pseudomyrmex > Pseudomyrmex cubaensis. The sequence continues at coordinate 20,220 of QVOA01018910.1, read as the reverse complement.
CACATGTGGTTGCCAAAGTGCATTTTCATCGCGGAATTCCACGCGCGCAGTCAGTTTTGGGAGGATCGCGCTACGTCAACGAGGGAAAATTCGCGAAACATACCTCGGATTTACGTTCCTCGATTGCGATTAGATCACATTTTTCTGAAATTTTTCACGGTGAGCTTACTGACTATCCAACGGGTAGTCGCCATTGCCTTTTTATTGTTTTTGCCCATGATCCGCGTTCGTCACGATAATCTAAAAATAATAGATGGTATTTCCCGGTGGCTGAGCCAGTGGAGAGAAAAGTCTGAGAGGGGTCGTAAGCGCGTGTTTGCGAAATTCCTGTCTACGAGCGCCGCGATGTTCACGTTTCCGCACACATGAACTACATCAATAGCAGGCCAAACCACCTTGAAGAGAAACCTGAGAGCGGCCAGGCTTGAAAGAGATTGTATAAGGCCTGGTTTATGCAATAACTGTTAACTTATGCCGGAACCGGTAAAGTTGAACTATAGGATTTCAATGCTTTTGTTTATACAAAATTGTCAAATGCGTGTAAACAGAAGTATTGAAATCCTATGGTTGAACTTTATTGGTTCCAGCATAGAACTCAGCGCTTAGCAAGCGCTTTGCGCTACGCTTCCAGCAGCTTTAATGTCCTGCTGAACGCTCTTGTGTGTGACAGTTCTACGTAAACCCAGGTAAGTCCCAGGTTTGCCGCGCAATCACATTCCGCTGCGCTTATTAAGCATAGTTCGTTTCAAAAGATTTCAATACTTCTGTTTATACGCATTTGGCAATTTTGTATAAACAGAAGCATTGAAATCCTATAGTTCAACTTTACCGGTTCCGGAATAAGTTAACGGTTATTGTCCGCATAAACCAGGCCTAAACCGCTAAATAGCGTTCAGCAAAACATCTTACAACAGTTGCAAAGCAGCTTGTTCTGCTGAACGCAACCCTTGGTCTAATCGTTTTGCCGCCCCGTAAGGGGTGGTGCAGCGCAAGGGGTGGTGCAGCGCAAGGGGTGGTGCACATTGGCAACTACGTAGCCATGTCGTAGCCATGACGACATCCCCTATGCCAGGGAATGGCGTATGGACTAACTTTCACGGTCCAAGAGCCATATGTGCACCAAGTCAACCAAACCGACAGGTCGCTCGCTGATGGTTACGTAGTTGCTGATGTGCACCACCCGTGCACATTGCGCTGGCTTTGGATGGCTATTACAGTTTCTCATATGGCCCTGGCCGCTCTCAGTCTTCTCTTTCTGTCAGTGCCAGCCGTTTTTTATCTCAAATCGCAGCTACTTTCACGCATATATGTATACATAGGTTATTTGACGTATTGTGTCACACACAACTTGTGAAAAATTTATTTAATTTGAGTGAAAGGAAGCCTAACGCAGCACACATTATCTTGAGGAAAGATCTGTCTTGCGAGTTAAAGGTGTTGAATACGATCGAAATAGTCCGAAAATGTGGTGGTAGTGATGCGTCTAAAAGGAAAAAACAACACAAAGTCATTTACCAGAGTTTACAGGGTGTTTTCTCGTTTATGTCGTGAGTATCTCCCGAAGTATTTTTTTGCTAATTGAATCGCCAAGTACAATTGATAAAAAATGTATTCTATCAGTAAATCACAATTATTAGCAAAGCATAAAGTTTGTTATTTTTTTTTTAATCCTATAAAATTCTGAAGAAAAATGTCACAAAATATTGTTAACGAGTTTAAATGCTCAAAAAAGTTTATAAAAATAAAAAGTACATAGTATTAAATGTATATAGTGCATATTAGTGAACTGGTATAAGTTTTGTTGAATTGATTTTCCTGCAGGATCTGTTGATAAATCACAACTAGATGGTTTGATGGCGGATAGTGTGGCACCAACACTGAAGAATGGCCACAACTCAAATATGGGTTTCAGTCAATCGGTGAAACAACCCTCAGACATATCCAGTGTTGTTTATGCTGTGGGTCATTATCCGCCAAAGCTTTTACACAATCTCAATGCACAGAGGCTGAAGGATAAATTTAGTGATGTGGGACTGGTGGCTGGTGGCAGAGTCATCAGAGCTCATAGATCAGTTCTGGCTGCTGGTAGTGCCTACTTCAATGCCATGTTTACAGTCGGCCTGGTTGAGGAACAGCAAGAGCTTGTGGAGATCCACTCAATCTCTCCTCACATTCTTTCACAGCTGGTAGATTTTATCTACAGCGGCAATGTGGACATCACTCAGGATAATGTACAGGAGCTATTTGCTGCCGCAGACATGCTAGAATTAGATGATGTAGTAGCAGGATGTATTGATTATCTCAAACAGCAGCTGCATTATTCTAATGCTCTTGGAATTTACAGGTGAGATTGAATCATTTAGAAGATAAAAAGAAAAAATATAATTATATTAATAAGGAGATGTGTATGAAAGTGTACAATGCAATATCTACAATATTATTGTAGATTTGCAGAAGCTCATAACAGAGTAGATCTTTTGGAAACTGCCCTACGTTTTATAGAAGTCAATTTTCCTCAAGTTTGTCAGGAAGAAGAATTTCTGGATCTGCCCAAAGAATATGTTGTTCAGTTTCTCAGTAGTGATTACATTCACATTGACACTGAATGTCAGGTATATTCTAAACTATCAATCTTAAACACAATTGTGTATTGATACAATTTTTCAGACCTAAAAATAATATATATAAAAAATCAGAAAAGAAAGAAAGATGTGCAGAAAATAATGTACATAATTTACACATAAAACAACAAACAATATAAACATTTTTTAAATCTTTTACTTAGGTCTTCCAAGCTGCGTATAATTGGATTGTTCATGACATCCCCGCGCGTAGATGTTACGTATTTGAGATTCTTAGCTACATACGCTTGCGATTGTGTTCATTAGTAAGGCTAGAGCGCATTATCTTGGAATGCAAAGATGCGAGTCTCATTGTTGCATTGCGCTCGATACAGAAAGATTTAGTCTCGAATAAAGGTTGCCTAGTGCCTCTACATGCTCAACCTCGTGTTTGCGCCAGAAAGAACATCCTGGTGATCGGTGGATCTAAACGAGAGCAGTCCAACAGCTGGGGCAGGACTTCTGAGAGCACTTACGAAACTATCGAGAAATACGACATATTCACTAAGTAAGACAACAATATTTTACTTCTCTCGCGAAACAGCTTTTGATTACTAGATAGAACCGTAACATAAAGGCACACACAAGGCTTCCTTTTTCATGTAATTAATCAATATTTTTCCAGAGAATGGAGCGAAGTGGCTCCAATTAGCATAGGACGCATTTTACCTGGAGTGGCTCTGTTAGACGGTAAGGTTTACGTTGTTGGTGGTGAACTAGAATCTTGCATAATCGCCAACTGCGAGTGCTACGATCCTCGTGACAACGTATGGACTCCGATAGCGTGCATGGAAGAACCTAGATGCGATTTCGGTCTTTGTGCTTTGGACAACTGCTTGTACGCATTTGGTGGATGGGTAGGCGAAGACATAGGTGGCTCCATTGAGATATATGATCCAATCACTAATACTTGGACTCTCGACGGTTATCTCCCAGAACCACGGTTTAGCATGGGTGTTGTTGCATATGAAGGTAGTAATGTAGTTTGGCTTATAAATCCGCTAAAGAAAGTTACGCCGAAATTGTTTACAGGATTAATTTACATCGTGGGTGGCTGTACTCATGACAGTCGACATCGTCAGGATGTGTTGAGCTATAACCCTGTGACGAGGGAATGGAATTGTTTGGCTCCGATGCTCACACCACGTTCACAAATGGGAATCACAATTCTCGACGGATACATGTATGTCGTCGGCGGTACTAGTAAAAATCAGGAGGTCTTAACATCTGTTGAAAGATACTCTTTCGAGAAGGTAATTTATTTGTGCTTTACAATAAATAAAATTGTGTTTTTATTGGGTTTTTTTTCTGCATATTACGCATATGTATTTTGTAACATATGTATTTTAGAATAAATGGAATGCCGTCGCTTCTATGAGTATGGGTAGATTTTATCCGGCTGTTGCGGCGGCCGACAGTCGACTCTACGTCATAGGCGGTGACCAATCACAGGAAATAAATTTTTACCGCACGCAAATCACCATTTCCACTGTCGAATGTTACGATCCTCACACGAACAAATGGCATGAATGCGCCTCCTTGCCGTCGAGCAGAGGCGAGGCGACGGCAGTTGTTGCACCTTTCTGATCGATATTTTGCAACGTCTCGTTCCGTTCATCGTACCAGGTTATCTCTTCTCATTTTTTCAACTTTCTAAAATTTTTGTTTTTTTAATTTATTTTCTATGTCACGCATCTTACTGAAAGGATTGTATCTATCTGTTAGATAGGTTAGATAGGTTCTTGTGAACACGCTACTAAAAGGAATTGTAGTTCTGTTCAGCAATATTCTAGATTTTAAATATTTAAAAAAATTTATATACACAAAATTCAGCAAAGATCTTTCTGTATTGTTTATTCATTTAATTTGAGAGTTTAGTATTCAAACGATGCTTCTGATTTTAGATATCTGTGACACTATATCCTCGCAAAATATAAAGTCAGAGAAAGCATGTATTACACATATGCGCAGAAAAACGATTAACATTCAAACACACATTTAACATTTGACTTAACACTCAAAAAGACAGAAACTATTTTTCACTTTTAAAGATGTTTCATTCCTCTTACACGTGAAAAGAACTACAATTCAATCGGCAGTCGAGGAGCATATAATAATAATTCGATTCGAAAAAAATCCCAAAGAAAGTAAAATTTAATTTTGAAGTTACGAAAAAGTAATATATTATTTATTATTTATTTATGAGCACATGTAACAAGTAAATTGAACAAAATGATTGTGATTAGAAATTGTATAGCGACATTTATTGTACGTTTTGTTTTGTTATTTATGTCATGTAGATCGGATTTAAAAAAAATGTGCGAATGGATTTGAAAACAACAAATATGATTGTAATAATACCATATACAGTTTACACAAGTACTCGATACTTTTATTAATTAACGATAAGTATTAATCACGTGCGTTAGAAAGGACTGAGCCTCTTTATATATATATAATATAATAATAATATATATATATAGTCATATATATATATATATATAACCAAAGTTATTATAATATTTTTAATTCCTTACAAGTTAACAAATTTTCATTAAACATAATATGTACGTGTGTAAAACTGATATAAGATGATTCCAAAGATGCAATATTTATATAATCCCCGGAGCTTATAAAGTGATCTAAAAAAAAACAAAACACATACAAGAAACAGTTTAAGCATTTAACGGAAAAACAGAATCAGATTTGAGTCCAAGAGTTAAAATCCGAAAAATAAGTAGGCTACAATTGAAAAACTCTAATGTCTTTTAAATATATAAAAATTCACATAGGTTCTTTTAAAACTTTGAACTTAGAAAGAAAATTAATTTTAATTCAGCAACTATATAGAAACATTACGTAAACCTTAATCTAAGAATCACAAGGTATTGTAGTACATTGAGAAAAAATTGATTGAAAATTTTTACGATCTTTAACTCTTGGTAACTGGTGTTTTCAGATCAAAGAATTCACAATTTTCAGAACATAATGTAATAAGATGTAATGGCGGTTCTTATATATAATTGAAGTATGAAATGTTGCGCACTGTGAATGTTTTGTAATATTTAAAAACACTTACACATTTTGTAAAATTGTTCCAAAAATATCTCTCTTTCTCTCTTAAAGAAAATCGATTGTTCATCTCGGCAATCTAAATTCAAGTATTATGATTAATATATTATCTATAGAACAGACAGTCGATTAGATTCTTAATTGTTTTGTGATACGTACGAGAGAGTACGAGAGAGGAAGAGGCAGAGGGGTAAATATGACTGAGATGATCTTGTTGGATAATTGATCTACGAGTGTTCTCCGCAATTGGTTTAAGTTTTTCGACTTATCATCTCAACAATTTGCTTATTGTAGGATAAAATGCGATTAGTCTGTGAGATTACATTAGTCTTTCGTTACATGTGTGATTCTAATTTATAAAACATAATATATAAAGAAATATTTAAAGCTATTTATGAGAGCATACGTGAAACTAATGTAGAGAGAGAATATATGTGAAACTTGTGATAAATCCTTAGATTGAGCTAAATCTATCGTCTCTGCAAAGCCACGGGAAAATGCGAGAAAATTTGAAGCAATGAGATTTGAGGAATTCAATCAATTATGAACATTCTTTTGAACGTAATTTACATTTGAGAGAATGCTGATCTGTGATTGATTCGCACTTCTTGAAAGTGCGTTTCTGGCATGTTGGAATGATGAAATTTAAAAAAATCCAACAATCTATGGATTTATGTATTTACGAATACAACGATATATATATGTATATGCAAATATATAAAGCTAAGTTTTTAAATTAATTTTTATATTGTTAAAAACTCTTAATCTTCAAAAAACAAAACTGGTGAGATTGATGATAAGATAATTGAGAAACCACAGGCATCTAGCATGTTTATCCTTCTTACAAAAATTATTAACACAAGTTTAGAAATCACAAGATGATAAATATATACAACAATACATATATGTGTATATTTGTGATCAATTAATAAAAAACACTTCTAATACATACGGGAGTAAATCCACATATCTGCTATTATATATATGTATAAAAAATATATTTGTTATTAGGTGTGTTAAATTAATTTAATGCCTTTTCTGACAAAATTGAAACTTGATTTATGGATTACTTAATACAATATTAATTATTCAAGTAATACCGCTTCTTTTTTTATCCGCCAATTAAGATTGCTTTTCAACAAAGAGAAATAGGGGCTGCGTGCGGCTGTATGTATAAGACCGTCCCGACCAATGAGCATTTAGCACAGCTTTAAGCTTATGTTTTTAAAAAACATGGCGACGTTCGCTGCGCTCGGCAGACCAAGCTGTTCGATTAAATGTGATTGGTTCTTACTTTTAGAATCAACTAATCAACGTCGATCATTAATTTGTCTAACCAATAAGAGTCGTAAGAGTTTGCTGAATTGCTGTCTGCGCATGCATCGTCGCGCACGTACATAAATATATAGACAATGATTGGACGAACTCTTCTTATCGTCAAAATTAACCAATGAAACTCGCATTCCACATAGTACCTCCATTGTACATAGATTTTGTCGCCAATATTTCTGTGAGATCACGTGAGCTAGCGGTCTAGTACAGCATATAGAAAGCACATGTAGCGATGTAGCTGTGTATGCCATTTTGTGTACAACGGCTCTGTACTTTGGAGAGATAGCACATTGATGGTGGTGAAATAGTCTCGTTTTATTTGAGTAATTGCTTGCAATTATATACTGAGAATCAATTCTGACTAACGCGAGACCGAATGCGGTGTTTGTGGATGTTAAAAGACTGAGGTTAGTGAAGTTAAGTTTAATCAAATTTGTCATTTAATTTGAATCCTAACCTTATATGTCGGTTGTTAGCTTGACCTCGTGGGAAAAAATTATTTTTCATGTATCTTCCTTAAGAGTGCTAATTTTCATTCTTTTGTTAACGATATTGCTACTTATTTATCAAGCTTACAAGCTCTTGATCGTAAACTTGGTCGACTTTATAAGTGACAAAAGCAAACTTTTATTGAAGCAACTTTTATTGACCTTTAGACAGAGAAAGAGAGAGAGCTTAAATTAACTCTAATGTGTCTATTGGAGAATATGAAAGATAAAGAATTTATAAATAAACTTTTAATAAAATGTTGCAGTGTCGGCTTTTTATGCAATATAAATATTTAATTTTAGAATTTTATAAGATAAAAAGCATGCAATATAAAGATTGTCAATTTCAATCAAGTTGTTTATTTAGTGATATTGATGTGATACTAACTTAGATTATTAATTTAACATATAAGTAGACAAATTGTTGCCAGAACAAATGATTTTTGTTTTATATCTTTCTTTTTTTTCTCTTTCTTACATAGAACAGCAAGATTCAAAGCCAGCACTGTAACGCCAGCATCGACACCAAGCTGTATTCTTCGTATTTGTAAATGAATAAGTATACAATGTTTAATAAGAAAATTTTATATTTTCAGGTTCGTACTAAAAGCAAGCAAAACTCAACACGCCCATCAGGCCTATTAAATCTACCTGTCCCTGCGCCTAAAGCCCTGACGTGGCTTACGAGCTGGGCGCTGGGCCAGGCCACGCAACGCCAGACTGGTGAGTTCCCACACACAATATCGCTTGGTAGCACGGAGGACACTCAAAATTCAACTAACAATGTCTGTACAAAGTGTTGCTCTGGCCTCTCTCACGGCAACGTATACCGACTCGGAGGGCGAGGACGGGGTAGAAGACGAGCGCCTACAGGAGGAGAAATCGAACACTCCCCAGGGGGCTGCCCCGCATAATGCCCAAGTCGGTCGTCAATCCCAGGCCCGATTTGGCACCAGTCCCATATCTGGAGGCCGTTCAGCCTCGCATAGTCCCGCTGTCAGCAAGTTCGCGTCCGGTACTAGCGACTTGCCTGATACGACCACAAAGGTGCAGCGATTGGTCTCTTATTTTGATGAGGTAGTCTCCGATGACGAGGGGGCGGTCGTTATTGCGCCAACGGCGTCTTCGCTGTCGTCGTCGTCGTTGACGACGGCAAGTGCAGTAAATGCTTCGACGGTCGTGGAACTTTTCGAAGAAAATGGTATTTTACCCACGGCCGCCACTGGCGCTGTTACTGCTACCACTGCCGCTGCCGCCGTCGTCACCGCCGACGGCGTTGAGCGCCGATCGCCCTCCTCGCGTCTTGGAGATTTGCTTTCAGATAATAGCGGCGAGGCGGGGGACCCTAACGATGTGACAATACCGCCGGAGCCGTCGAGTCAATGTCCTCCCGAGTTACAGGAAAAAATTACGAGGCTGTATCGCAGGATGGAGAGTGGCGGACTAGATATGAACATGTTGATTCAGCAACGCAAGGAATTTCGGAATCCTTCAATTTACGAGAAACTCATTCAGTTTTGTAATATCAACGAGCTGGGTACAAACTATCCGCCAGACAGGTTTGATCCGTTCAAATGGGGTAAGGACTCGTACTATGAACAGCTTGCTTTGGTACAAAAAACCGAAATGGATAAACTCGAGAAGGCTCGCAAAGAGAAGACGAAAATCGAGATCGTATCAGGTACTGCAAAACGACCCAACAATTCCTCCGGTGGTGTCGAAGATGTCGATGCCAAAAAACGGAAAAGTAAGTGGGATCAGGTGGCGACCGGCGGTGTTGCTGCTGCTGCTGCAGTTGCAGCCGCCGCTGCTGCCGCCGCGACAGCCAAACCCACGGTACTTCTTACACAACCAACGTTGACAACCCTCGCGTCGTCTACCACCGGCGCCAAACCTACCGTTATATCAGCTTTCGGTTCACTGCCGAAAAAGAGATTGTAACATATCTGTAATAAATGCGTGCTGTGTAAATAATGTCGATTGTTGAGGAAATGATGTTTTCTTCGTTAGACAATTACGAGACTACGAAAAGAAACGCGATCCTGTGCGTTTCTGGGGATTTAGATCTTGATTTAGATATTCTAGACTCGTTGCAATTATTATTTTTGTTTGAGCAATATTTTTGATATTTTGTGATGTGTTGAAGTTGATTATTTATTATAATGCAATCAAAACATGAACACAAAGATGCAAAAATAAAAATTGCGTAAAAATTTTAGTGTTACAAAGTTAAGAATTTAAACTAAATAAAATTAGTACTAAATGAAGTTAGTTTTGCAATTCGAGAATGTTAAAAAAGTATCTTCTTTTCGTAAAAACAATACAAAACCACAGAATAGAAAACTATTACACGGATCATTGACTCGAGATCTAGATTCTTGCGCACACTTTCACAATTTTTGTAAATTGACATTTGGATTTGTACATTTGTTTAGATTCTTAGATTCGCATACAAGCTCTTAAACTGTAAGAAACATATGACGTTTTATCTAGGACTGAGTAAACGTATGAAAATAACATTGTGTAAACACGGAGCAAGCGATCTTCTGAAACAATTTAATAAATTCGAGAATGTGCAAGAATCTAAGAATCGTAGAATCGTAGCTCGTATATCTAACTGTAGAAGACCCCAGTAATCGTAGATTAAAACTAAATGTATTGTAAATAATGTCAGTTTATATATTAACTTAGGAAATTCAGTGATTACAATATTCATTAATCGAAAAAATTCGAAGATATAAATAATTTCAAAGATTCAAATACATGATCAAGGAAGAGAGAATTTAGAAAACAATGTAAGAAACGAGGGACATGGAAGTTGATGTAAATTAAAGACACATTTTAATAAATTGTGCGCACTTCTACATACATATATATTTATAAAAAAAAACGTACATATACATTAAACGTACATGCGAAGTGTATACATACATATAGACATACACACACATACATAAACCTACATATATATATATATGTATGTATATTTAATTTATAAAAATATAAATATACATATATGAAAAATAAAGTCTAAACAAATGGGAAATGTTTCCAGAACAACTGCCGCTCGAATCTCAATAACAGAAATCATTACCATTTTTTATCTTAGTTACTTGACTTTTGTATATTTTGAAATAATAATATATTGTATAATGGCATATTTGTACATTCAATATATTGTTACAGTACAATTAGAATAGTGCATTTTTAAAAGCGCACACTTTGCCAAATCAATGTATCAGAAGAGAAACATGTTACGTAAAAATTATAATTCAGCCACCAGGTATTACGATTTTTACACATCTTGTTTAGACTTTTCTCTTTCTGTGGATTTCTGTGTGTGTATGTGTGTGCGCACGCGCACTTCAGAAAACTCTTAAATTTTTTTTTTTTTATCTAGAATAATTTGTATTCTGTTTTTAATATACAAACGCGAAATATCACACACAACATACAGACCAAATTACATCAATCTTTCGATCATCAATATTTGTGCGTGCATTAGATACAAAAAAAGAGAATATCTTAAGTGTTGCTACACTTAATCTGTTTTCTTTTTTCTTTTCCAGTGATTAAGATATAATTGCTATTTATTAAATTAAAAAGAAAAAGAGAAACTTTAACATTTTATTGAGACTCCTAATACTCGTTGCAACTATATTAAAATTGTGACAAAATGAAAAATTTATATGAATTTTTGTCCTGCAGTTTGTACGGAACTAAACTGATTGTTCTAAATACCGTCACCGATATTCGAAAGCATAAATTGGTGAAATCTGCCAAAAAAAAATCTGCTCTTTTTTGTGTGAGTATGATTAAATCTGTAGCTTATAAATTTTTCAGCCAAAATAGGCTTTCGAGTATCGTTAACGTGTACAATACGTTAATAAAAGTACGTTTATATGTACTTACGTGTATAAATATTATAATACGTGTATATTATAATACGTGTATAAAAGTACGTTTATTTCGAAGTTTATGTGACAAAAATTTGTATAATTTCTCGCTTCCAACGGCATAATTCAATACAACTGGAACGAGTATTCAGGAACAACAAACGTTACAATGATTTAAAAAAAAAAAAAAAAAAAAAAAAAAACGATTGTACGAATTCAACTTTTTGATGAATTCAATACGCGTAATTATTACATGTACGTGTGCGTCAAAATAATTCCAAATTCAACGTTATATGTGTAATTGATTTTTTCACGCAGGACCACATTCTATAGCGGACTCATTGATGTAACAAAAATATCAAATCTCAACTGTTTGAGAGACAAATAAAGAATTTATGTATGTTAAAAAAAAACACAAAACTCAATGTAAGACGCGATGTAAGTTAGTAAGAATTCATTTTTTTATATGAGGAAGCAATGAAATTCTCTTTCACAAATGACTTTGTATATACACGCTCATGTCACATAGAGTCTGGAATATACAATATACAACTCAATAACTGGATACTTTTTTGTTATTGATTAATAACATGAAAATTGTGTATTATGTAATGTTCCCTGTTATCCGAAGTTGTCGCTGTTGATTCCGACGCGTTGATTGTAACTACAATAATTGATAGATGGCTATTACGAAAACAAAAGACAATCGATATATCTGAAGAATTGCTTTTTTTTCCATTTATCGCAGCGATCACTTTGGATCTTCCCAAACTAGTCATGTGATCATTCTTGACAGTAGAGAAATTTTTGTTTGGTAACGTAGTACTGCACGTGCGTATATCGAATTTTAGATATTCGGTCGTAGATATCGATTTCTCTCGTCAAAGATAGCGAAAAACAATTCTCAGCAAAACTATCGACATTAGAAAGTAACTGTATTCGAACGCAGACGTATCAGAGGTATGTTTTATTGCATTCCGTACGTATGTTCGAGTTTTATAATGCAATGATATATGTACACAATGATGACCGGTCGAAGCATGTCGTTTATTGTGGCACAATTCGATTTTTAACAACAAACTTGTATAGAATTTTAATCGAAGTAACAATATGGCAAATAAATATTATGCAATGATGTGCGCGATATTAATTTAAGGATATAAGTTGCACAAGTGATTTGAATTCAAATTAAATTTAATTAAAAAATCGATTTCTCAGATGCTCGGCTTGTATTGTTATTTTTTTACATGCATAATGTAACGTCAATGTTGGGACAATGTTGGGAAAGAGAGCGACTATAATTTATATAAGTGTCTATAAATTAAAAGTAAAGATTTTCAAATCTATAATATATTTACAAAAATAATATACAATGTAGCCTCTCTTACCTTCCTTTCTTTCCATGAAAGAAAATTTGGGATTTTTTTTTTTATAAATTATAATTGTGCTTCCGTGAAATGTGCGTGAAAAAAAAAAACGTTTTATATGTTTCGCTACATCAGTTTACTTTTGTCAGAAGTTCGACGTACAAAATTTTGTGGAAAAGGTATGGCGCATATGTATATTTACACTGTTCCGCGTACTTTTTATAGCTAGTACATCATTTTGCAAGAGAGTAAATTTACATTAATATTGCATCTCATCATTCGTACATTCTATTTTATGAGAATTTTTCAAGTTCTTTCTTGATCGACGCGATCAAAGGCACCGCGGGATCATCCGGAGGAAGTTTGCCCTCCGTCAATATACGCCTGGTGTCGACTTCCGGTCTGTGGAACGGACCTGCGCTGAGCGGCCTCGAACCCCAGGCGCCACGAGGATGAAGTCCAGCCTGGCCTGTTTCCGGAATATCCTCTCTGAGAGCTCCGTGTGGTAACGATGTGCGGGGTCGTGTATTTGTTTCCATCGTAGGCTTTGCTATCGGGCTGTAATGTTATTACAAATAAAAATGTTAAAACATATATATGTACATCTCTTGCAAGCTCTAGCAAACTACAGTAAACTTCAATAATTTGTCAGAAAAGGAAGAAGAAGAATAGGTACCTGACGTGAGCGGATTTGCCTCTGACCTCCGAAAATACCGCCGTACGTGTGACGGAAGTCGACGGTTGCAACGTTGTTTGCGGCGATTCTTTGATCCTGGCGTCTCTGCTACCGAAGAGGCTGAAGGAGTCCTCGAGGAGCTCGTGGAGCCTTCGTCTGGCACGACCCACGGGTCTCGATGGTAAATGATGCATTCCACCGACGTCCGTTTCGGACGTATCGTTACCTTCAGACAAGTCGAGTCTTTCGAGAGATTGTGTGAAGACACAAATGTTCTTTTTATAATAAATAAATAAACGACTGCGAACGAATAAGCGGGCACGCGTTTTGAAATTCTTGAAATAAAATAATTTAGATAAACAAAGTATATATATTGTATATATTTATTCGTTCGTAATCGAAAAAACAAAGGTCGTCAATTTTAAGTTAATTAATTAATCAATATTGTGAAAACTTAAACGCGCGATATATTTACCTTCCGGGGGAAACATTTGTTTGTTGAGATTCCAAACGATCGGTCCGATTGTTCCGGGATCTTTCGAGACACTCGACGATCTCGCGAGGAACGTGTCGTCGCCGTTGTCGTCTTGACGCACCAGTTCCGGAGAATCCATGTCCAAGTGCTTGACCTGAAGACAGCACCTTTTACCGTCAATACGAACGCGATCGGATCGAGCACATAATATTTTTGAAATATAAATTACCATGACGGGTTCCAACACTCTTGACAATGGTTCCACGCTACGCATACTGGGAAACTGCTTGCACGAGAGCATCGACAAGTAAGATCGCGGCGAAGCGGTCGATTCTTTCACGTAACTGTTCTCCAACGATTCTAATGTCTCCGTACGATCGGTTGCCGAATCCATCGAGTCCGGCGTTCTGGGTTGGTCTCGCGTTCTCGCCATTCTTACATGCGACGCTCTGCATCACAACATGTGTTACAACATGTATATTTTGTGTTAAATAGTTTTTGCTATTCGTATAGTTTAAGTTTTATTATTTTTGTTTAAACTTTAAACCAGAATTAACTCAGCGAGTCATTAATTGATTTTTCTATGCAACGTCTCTTTAACTCTGTACAGAGTTGATTACTTCGTTAATTACTTAGTTCTTTTAGCTGGATGCTCCTGAATACTCCAGGAGGGAGATCCACGTGTCTTCTTTAGTTCCTCGTCGTTGTCGCTGGAAATTTCGTGAACATCCAATTCCATGCTGTCGGGCGTGTCCGGAGTGATGGGGGTTCTGGATAAAGTTCGCGGAGTTTGTCGCTGACTGGTACCATCGGTCTGCGAACATGGAAAAGTTGCGTAAGAAGGGAAGATACACGAAGGAAGGAGAAGGAGGGAGAGATGCAAATAGAGTAACAATTTGCCTACCGAAATGGGGGACTAATATTTGTTAGAATCGATATCTCGTCCTGACATCAAATAGAATTGTCTCCCCTAGTAATTGTTTGACATTGTAAGTTGATCGTTCGCGTGTCGCGATGTATATGATAATTCGAGCTTGTGCCTTCTTACGGTACCCCGTAATTTTAATCACGCAAGGAGGAAACTTCAAAAATTATGAAACTCTGTTGATTTATGAGATATAAGCATGTATATCTGTCGCGCAAGATTTTAAGTGTGTATGTGTGCAACAATTTGGCGATTTATTTTATTCGATTATTTTACAAATTGTTCTTTGCTAAAACATTAATGTGGATTTCTCTGTTTAAAAGCGATGTATCGTTTACTTGTTAAATATACGCAAAAAAAAGTTAATCGGAATGAAATTTTTTTGTATTATTTTTTTTACAACACATACAATTTGCACTTACGTTACATTATAATATTACATTACCTTAACCTCGGTTTCGGATGTTGAAAAGGCAGCGTTATCAAAGCCAGGCGTCGCGGTTGCAAATTCACGTTCCTTTTTCAGAATACTTTTGTTCGGTGGCGCGACTATAGCGCTGTGTGCCCTCTTCCTTTTGGCAACCAGGAGCAGTCCAGCTAGTATCAGGATCAGGAGAACGATACCCGCGCTTGCCGCGCTAATCAACAGCCATATGTCCCTTTTTCTCGACAAGGCTAATGGTCGACTCTCTTTTAGATAAGCTGCAAGAACGAGATAGAAGTTTCTCTTCAACATTTTATTTTAATAGAAAAATTAACTAATAAAATTTATTTAAATCGGAAGAAAGAACACGTACACACGTGTACTGCACGTAAATTACTCACGTTCGCTCTGAATAATCACCGGTGCCCCGAGTTCCAGAGCGACTTCCTGGGGCGAAAGAAGCGCCATGTCCCTCGCGGCAGTTTCCGCGGGAACGGGCTTGTCATCGAGATGAACCGAGTAGATGAGCCTCGTCGCGCCACTCTCGATGACACTTGTGTTCTGCATTCTGACCCTCACCACCCCCGGAATCGCGTTGTCCGCTAAACGTAACTTCGAGCGCACACCTACGTTGTTGCTCGATCGATTTCTGGTAACGACATCACCGCTCAGCTTCGATTCGGACGAATCCGGTAATTTTGACGTCAATTTACTCGGAGGTTGCTCGTTTGAATCGGTCATTGTGTTGAGGTCGTAACGCGATGTTGTAGACTGAGAATCGACTGCGATCGTAGATCCATCGACGATTTCTTTCGCCGAGTGCTTCGTATCCTCTTTCAACTTTTTCATAATCTTTTGTGTCAGAGTTTCCTTTGTAGGTTTCTCGTGACCGATCGTTGTGTCGAGGTCAAACGTTGGGAGCAGCATCTTCGGTCTGGGAATTTCAATCATCCTCAATGATGATTTGGTTGGCGAAACGTTCGAGACGTAGGATTTGTCGTTGTGTAAACTTGAAACGCTAGCTTCGGTTTCTGCTCGCGTTGAAGAGTTTTCGGTAATGTCATCAGGCCGATCTGGCGGTTCAACCGTGGTTCTACTCGCGGCAGCTTCTTCTCGAGGTGTGATGTTCTCCTGGGACGAAGTCCCGAAACGCTTTGGTACACTCTACGCGTGTTAAGAAACGAAGAAAAGGTAAAAAAAAAATGACAACGCGGAGCATCATATCTACAATTCTTTTTAAAACGTAGTAAATTTTACCTTTCGGCCAATAAAGGCACGCGACAACGCATTTCTTCGAGATCGGAAATCGGTCGACAACAGGCCGAGATGTCGTTGTTGTTGTCTGGAGAACGCGGTTCGGTACAGGCGAGCCAAGCGGAGCTCGATTTTGGGCGGCACGGCCTCGCCTGGCCGTAGAACCGTCAACAACCAGTACCTGTTAACGTAAGAGTTTGTTTTGTCTCATACACATTAGTTATTTTTTTTACACACGGTTTCATTATATCGATTTATTTATATTTAAAATGTGTTCCTTGCTGTTTTCCACATCAACACGTTTTAATTTCAAACTTATCTTCTAAATCAGTTAAAGTTAGTACCTTGGACCTGGATCCTCTCCGATGAGGACTCCGATGCTCTGATCGTCGTCGTCGTCCAATCTAGGAGTCGGTTGTATACATGTGACGCATTCTGGATGGTAATTGTCTGACGGTTCCTGCTCATCAGGTGGACTGTAAACCGTGACTGTGTGAACAACCGTCTTCGTCTCGTGAATGGTTAAACCCTGATTCGGATCTACCCACGGTGGCGCATCTTCCAGACCGGTCCAGAAGAAATCCTGAAGATGAACTCGTCGTCCTGGCAGATGCTCGATCAGAATGATTTCGTCTTCTGTGTGAAAATAACAATTGACTTTCTGTTGGTTTTGTTTCTTTTCAATTTTCGCGCGTGATAAAAATTGCAAGATGTGTAATAAATTATCCTCCTCTTGTTAATACAATAAAAATAAATAAAATAAACTATGTATTACCGAGATTTATAATAAAAAAAACTAATAGAAAAAGAAAGTTTTAATAATAAACTTCGAAGTTTCGATCAGGACTTCGCGTTTTGTTGATAAAAAAAGTTATATATCGCACGTTTTTGCGAAGGAAAAAGAGGAGAGACAAGAGTAGTGCAGAAGCGCCGACTTTTCCTTCGGATACCTCCCCATCGATGGGGCCAACGACCGACCGTCATGCGAGTTATTGGCGACGTCACGATATCGCTGAGGACGAACCGATCGTAATAAATGTAAGAATAAAGACAAGGGACAAACAGAAGAAAATTTCTTATCACGCGATCACGTGACAGCGGCTCGTAAAAGTTGCGGAATTCATTCATGCGTGAGCAAGACTATTTTAAAAACGAGAGAATGTAATCGCTGCTGTTTGTTATGTCATTCCAAGCAGTTTGGTAATTAGAGAGTATTGCCCTCTCTCGAGCTTTTAACGTTAATTGCTCTGTGGTGAGGTATCGCGAAATGTGCAAAAGTTAAAACAACGTTACGTTCGATACAGTTTTAGAGAGAGAAAAAGAGAGAGAGAGAGAGAGTAAAACTGACTGCACACACAGCAGCACTTGATTAGATAAATCCGCAATTATAGCCGCATCGCTCGAACTGTCGATCGATTATGACACTAACACGCGGAACACGTTCGCGATCTATTCTTCTCAACGCGGTTTTTTTTTCACGTTGTTGTTACGACGACCTAGTTTCACGGTTCGCTTGACTTTCCGGTGCGTAGAAAATATTTGCGAAGTTTCGCTCATTCGTGCGTGATTTGCAGGATTTTTTTTAAATTTCCGCGCGAGAAAGTGAATCGATCTTCCTGCCCTCACATAGATTAACTTCAGTAATTGAGTAGCAATCAATCACTGACGAAATTTGTGTTATCTTACGTTCTCTCTCTCTCTCTCTCTTTCTCTGTGTATAAAGGCAAAGGATAATTTTTTCCCCGTCTCATTCAGTACATTCTGTACCTACGTACAGTTCACAGTCACACAGCATATATCTAAGATATTTTTAGTACGCGATGGTAGTGTTAAATCGATAGAAAACCGAGTTCCTATGGTGAGAATGAGTTGATGTGCGATCGTTGTTAAATCCCCCGTGCACCAACGTTGCACATTCCGTCACATTCTCGTTGACGTTCTCGTAAATTTGCGAACGAATTGCGCTGACGATACTTCACGCGATGTTATCGCAATACAAATCGCTTGTTGTGTTTGCGAAACAGCTTTTAAAAGAAAATTTTTCTCGCTTTTAATACAAAAAAAAATATTAATAATAGTAACAAAACTCTTGATTATAAATGTAATTCCGTTCGTACGTGCGTGCCGTCTTAATCGCAACTAAGCAGCAACGTGTTTGCACGTATACTAACATGCCAATAATAATATCGATTACCTGGCGCACACCTGCATGAGAGCGCTGAATTACTTAAGCTATGTCATACGACTGGCGCCTACAGCTTCGCAGTCTTCTCAATTTCAACCTCGACGCTAACACGGACGACAATATAAGGTCACGGAAGAACGCATCTTCTGCGGAAATGAGATCACGAAACGCGATCACGGCAGCACCGCTGTCCGTAGATTTTTCACGTGCACGTGTATCGCGCGATGTGTGAAAGAGAATCGATCGAGCACGTGGAGTCACGTATATGCCCGACCTGCCGCGTTGAGACTTGATTCGCTTAGTGCGTAAAAAAATGTTCCGCGACTAAATGTCAAAATGCTGAATCAATAAAAACGACACACACGTCGAAACGTGTAATATAACTTTGAACAAGTGCGAAAGAACGATTAGAAGAATCGTGAGACAGATTGCTTTTGGTAAAGAAACAACTTTGGTATAGAAGATAAGATTTTTGTGATATTTTGTATAATATCACAAAGAAGAGAGTTCGACAGTTTGAGGTAAATTAGTGTTAGTGTCGAAGAAGCTTGATTGTAACTTCAATTAAAAACAAAATGATCTGAAAGTGAAGAGCTTGAACTAAGCACTGAGTCAAACATTAGTTTTGCAAATAAACATAGTAAATACACAATTAAAAGAAATAATTAAGCTCATCACTTTTTTGATGCGGTTTCTGTTTTCTATCCAAAATATTTAAAAAGCATATCACCGGAAGAAGATGCATCTCCTATATCCGAGGAACATTTGTCGCTCTTTAAATATACAAATTACGAACAAAATCCGCGAGTGCATATCTACAATATTTAAACATTTGCACTGAGTCACTAACCGGCTCCTGGTGGCATGGAAGCGAGCACTCTCGAGATGTTGGAATTCTGCAATAAAAAAATCGCAATTTGCACGACAGTGCCGAAAGAAGCGGACAACGCTACGTGTAGAATACTGCATAGTACCATCGCGTAAAACGCGCTCTGCTTTACTGAATCGCTACTGGGTGTTCTACATGGATAGATACAACAGAGCGCGGTGGGAGTAGGGTGGAGAGTCTGCGCACAGGTTGAACAAAAAACGAAACAGGTGTAACATTGCGGAAATGACATTTTTACAAAAAAAGAAAACATTGCATTGACATTTATTATTTCTAGTATCTCTCTATCGTTTCCTTTCTTCGCTAATTTAAAATAAACTTTTACATATAACTGATGTGTTATTGATTTCGACGTCGTGTGAGTTTATACAGATTTTAATGCGATTCTCGTCGTCGGTTCTCTTTTCATCTATTGACGTCCCACGTAGGGTTTGCACGTGCGTATAACATCAGCAGGTAAAAAGGAAAGTCTAGACAAATAGTATTAGACATGCTTAACAAATGCAAACATATAAATAATGTGTATTAATCTTCCTATAAAAGTGCTGCTGATACGTTTTTTATTTTATTCGAAAATATTTTGCCTAAGAGCATACCGTACGATGCATTATTCTAT